>OX637339.1:9873321-10117909 GCA_951799405.1 Agapetus fuscipes
GGTACAGACTCTCGTCAAATAATTGTCCAAACGTTTGGCAAGTATCTCCAAATATCTCCTCCACACATTCCTAAATAAGACATGGCATTAGTTCACTTCCTTGGTGTTGTTTACAAAAGATTTGGGTTCAAGAGCGAGGGTTGATCTACCCTTTTCGGCGTTTCCGTCTAACCTAAGTGTTGCACAGCCTTCACAACATAGCTGGCTTCTTCACATGTGAAAATAAATGGGTTCCACACACCAAAACTCCAGCGGTAAGAGGTATATAGGTACTAAATGTACAGCTTTATAACAGAAATTACAAAATATAGTACAAAAATTATCATACCTTGTCCTCACCATCGTACAGCCGGACGCCCTTCTCTCGTTTTAAATACTCTTCATCTTCCGTGAGCCTGGCTTCAATATACTCAAATCTATCCATTATAAATCAAATTGCGTTCAAATAATAACAATCAACGACAAAAACGCCTCAGACATTTTCGTGTTTTGACATTGAAATATTTCAGCTTTGACAGCAGCTGTCTTCGAATCTGTGATTGGTTCGTGGTTGAACTGCGCATGCGCGTTGGCTCTAGGTATTTTTGCAAAACGTGTTCTTCGATTTTTGTCTATTCTTCATTCGCCAATCGGCAGCGTGACGGGATGGATGTGACGCAATTTCGCGGGGATGACGTTTACGTACCGGTATTTATAGACGAAAATAACGTGTTAGACGGTGCCGCTCTAGTCCTGAAATCCATACGCCCAATATGGGAGCACTCAAGGATCACCTACAAGGTACGTTGTAAATAAATGTAAAAAATCGGCACTTTTTTCATGCCGTTAAAATCTTAGAATCCCTCCAAATTCCTATTGACGTTTCTTTAAATAGGATTTGAAATATTTTTTTGCGCTTTGATGTATTGTATATTTTTTATTTGACTTCATACAGTTATATTTGATTTGAATGAAGCCCACACGTGAATTGGGATAGAAAATATTGTGTCGTCACCCGGCCGGGTTGCTAGGGAAAAGGCATTATTTTTTTTGTTATTGGTTGCTAAGGATGGCAGTCACAAACAAGACTGACGTTTGCTCGCCGAGAAAAAAGTTCCAAATTAAAAAAAAAAAAATTGAAAAATGTTTCGTCCTCATTTAATCTAAGTAAGTACTTACAGAAAATATACATTTTCTCTTTTGGTTGTCTGTGGCCTTGTTTTCAGTAAAAAAAAATTATTGACCTTTGTAGCCAAAAAAATGCAAATAAAAGTAAATTATGCTTCATAAATCGGCTTAAAGAAGTAATATTGTAGAAGTATTTTTTTTATATTTTACACTTCTGCATATAAAAAATATCTAAGTGAGGTCTGAGCATTTTTGAATTTGGAACTTTTTCTCGGCGAGCACACGTCAGTCTTGTATGGGACTGTGTGTGTCCTTAGCAAACACAAACAATATTTTTTTAATATTTTTTAGTGTTGATCTGTTAACACAATATTTTTTATGCCATTTCCCTACCACTTGCAGCCGCCACCACCTGGCCGCTTGACGACACAATATTCTTTATGTCAATTCATGTGCGGACCTCATTTAACTTTTGTTCATGATTTTCACACTAAGTAAAAAACTCAATAAATTGATAAGAATACTAAAATGCCTTAATATAAGTAACTGACTTATTACTTTTTCAGATTATAGTAAAATGATATTTTTACGTATTTATTACCTTACAACATTTTATAAAATATTTTTATTTTAAATTATTATAGTAGCAATTACACATTTGTGTTTCAGGAAAAGGATGGAATAAAATTCAAAATTTGAAAATGGAATTTTCAATGCCTCCATTTTTTCACATTGTTTTCATTTCAGCCTGATATTGTCCATTCAAATCTTCAGTTTTGGCAAAATGTCTTCAGAAATAAGTATATAGATAATATCATTTATTGAATATTTTGTGCTTTAGGTGTTCACAGATGGCATCACAAATAAGCTGGTGGGATGTTTTTACAAGGGGAATGATGGAAAAGATTTGGAGGACGTCGTTCTAGTGAGGGTGTATGGAAACAAAACTGATCTTCTCATTGACAGAAAGGCAGAACTAAGGTAACAGGGCCCTGGTGGGCAGTTCATACCAACTATAAAGGAAATTTATTGAGCTTACAATTATAATTATGGCACTGTTACTTCTTCTATGTAGACTCTTGTACTGCATATGAATTATTCATACTATCCACTATTTTTAGCTCCTTACATAAATCAGTTATTGTTTGAGTAATGTATTAGCTATGAAGCTACCTCTCTGATGCAACTGATAGCCATCTTTGAATCAATAAATCTAATTGAACGTTATGAATACCATGTGAGCAATGAGTTTTAAAGAATCAAAGGCAGCAATCTAGGGGTTCTGTGTCAGCTTGCATTATTTATGTATATTATATCAAGGTTAAATATACCTTAGCAACGTAAATTGTTGGTTTTGATTGAAGGTTTTTTAGCAAGCATAATATTACAAGGCTTTTAATCAATATGTGCTAGGACCAAAAAAATTGGCAGCTGATCTGTAATGTTGGCGGCTAGGGCTTTAAAAAATTAAATGTATTTTTTTGTTGTATTTCTTTTAACATGGGTAATAATGTATTTTATAATTTTTGTTTGACTGATAGGTTGGTATAAGACTTACCCCCATGTTTCAGGAAAATGGCATGTTTTTATATGAATGTTTGTTTAAGGCCGTGTTCGGGGAGCTAGCTTGAGCACTTTGAACGCTTACAGTAAAAATCGTGGTGGGGGTAGCTCGATCGCAAACCTCCCCGAACGATAAAAAGCGAATTTCATATGTCAACCAGACAGTAGCTGTCAAAGCTCGGCAGAACGGATGCAGATTTATCTTAAAACGCATTATTGAGCCATGATTCTAATATTTCCAGCAGAATTTTCAATTATTGAAGAGCTTTTGATATCTCGAATCCATTATTTAACATTAATAATTGTGTCTAATATTTGTGTTGTTGAGGTTAGCTGTCAACTGTCAGTGGAACGGTATGAACCATTGGTTTGAAGTTAGGAACGCTTAAGCCGACCCACCTTTGCAAAAAAGCGAAAATAGCGAATGGCCGAGGTGTCGTGCGTGACGTCATAGCTCATAATATTTGCTTACGATGAGCTCCCCGAACGGTGTGTGAGTGCTTGAAACGCGCTCCCCGAACACGGCCTATGTATATCTTTGCAACTTAGATTATAGAAGGCCTACAATCAAGTTTAGATGAAAGCAAATTCTCATTTTTTGTGAAGGCTGGGAAAACTTATGTTATTAATATAAAATTGTCTCTCTTCTATAATCGAATTTTCATAGGCCTATTGACATTTAAGGCTTATATTTAACCCATTTAGACCGGAGGTTTTTTTTTGCGATTTTTTTTGTGAAATTCATAATTGTTACATGAAATGGTGTAAAAAAACTTTTTTTCAAGTAACTTTTTTTTTTAATGTTTCTGGTTTTTGAGATATGAGGTGTTCCGAAATCGGATCACTAGGCTCCACGGACTACATTTTTACACTATATGGGCGACGAAACTCCACAACATCTAATGGGTTTTCTTCAAATGTTTTGTGTAATTGCCAAGCTTTTTGTAAACTTAATTTGAAACAGAAGAACTAGGGGCTTGAATACCATTTCTTTCCTGTATGAAGCTCGATACTAAGCAATATTTTCATCAGCTCTAGCCACATCTTCCATATATTGGTTGTATAATTTTATCATGTATGGCTGTTGAACCTGTATTTTTTTGGAGAATAACATTTTACTAGACCGATAGGATTAATTCCAGCTCCTGAAAAGGCAACAATGACGATAATATTGTCATGCCACTGACAAACCATATTTCCCTGATTATCTGTGAAGTTGCGTAACCCTGCCTTTTGGACATTGTGGATACAAATCAATGTTTTCCCATTGGTGTGCAACTTTTGTGAGTTTTATTTTATTTTTTGAGGAAGTTTTTGCTCAAAAGAAGCAGGGGTAACTTCATTACCGAAGTAGAAATTAGAATCACCATTATGGACTAAATGTGCAGGTGCTCGGAGTAAGAAACCTTGTAGATTATTTTTGTTCCACCCTTTTCATCTTTAGAATCCTCATCCAAAATTGGCGTTATTTGCATTTTCAGGGGGTTCGATGATTATAGCCCTTGCTCAAATATTACTTTCTGTTTCTAGCATAACCAGAATGTCATTTAACGATAAGCCCTTTGACATCTTAAGAAAGGCCTGTTGTAACTAAAAATAATTAAAAATATTAGAGCTCTTTGACGTCTGAATGTTTTAAATTTAGTAGTTTACTATGTTTATTATTTTATTTGATATTATAGATAAGTTTTGTTTTGTTAAATAAAATAAACTTGTACCTAAATAATAAAAAAATCAATCTAAACTTTCTCCACTACCGTACTGCATTGAATGTGATTTGAACTCGTATGAGCCTAGTGTTCCAAAATCGGAACACCCAACTTTACCAACCCCTAATAACGACAATATCACAAATTTCTGTATATTGTGACTAAAACACTGTAGTGTATGTTAAGTAGATTAGTAATATCAAAGTTTATTTTCATGGAACCAAAAATGCAAAAGTAATAATTACCTAAGTGAAAAAAACCGTTGCTGAAATTGTCCAATATTGTATGTCAATGTTTCTAAATACATCACGAAGTCGTTACAGGTCTATGAACGTTCAAATACTTCTCACAAGCAAGCTACACTAGCCCTATCACCAACTTGATACTCCTAACGCCATTTTTTGTTGATATTAAAAAGTAAAAAAAAAAAAACTGCAACGAGTCTAGTGTTCCGAAATCGGATCACTAGGCTTAAATGGGTTAATGCACACCAACAGGCAGACACGTGTAAGTTTGCGGTTACACAGGCTGCATGTGCAGTAACAAAAAAAACAAACCTCACATGAACATAAACCTTGCAACTCCTGCTGCCCATCCTTGAAACCGGGGTGGCATTGGCAAAAGTGAACCAAGTTTGTACAGCATGGGAGTCAGCCTCCTACTGACCTATAAGTCAAGGAACACAAAAATTTCAAACAGTGGAATATAATCTAATCTAAGTTCCAAAGATATGTTACATTGGGGATTCACATTATATGCATTCTCACAAGAAGACACAAATAAATTCGCACTTGCACATGCCGCATGTGAACCTACAACATAAAAACTCAAATCGACATACACCCTGCTACTCTTGCCCTCCTTCCCTGAAACAGGGGTGACATTGGCAAAGTAAATCATTTTTACAGCATGGGTGTTCAGCTGCATACCAACCTATAAGTCAAGGAATAATTACAAAATTTAAAATCAAATTAAAATTCAACAAAATTAAATGCCCAAGCCGCCGCCCACCAACATTGCAAATCAACCGCCATTTCTTTCGGCCCTTGCATAGTTCTTTCATTCCATTCATAGTCATAATCTTTTTAATGCATTCTCTCCTTTTGTTATCTGGATATCCCACTCGTTCCCTACTTAAAAAAATATGATCCATTCATACTTCTTTCCGTCTTGCTCTACCACTGCTTCTATTCATAATTGCAGTGTACACTCTCTTTGTAAGTCTTTCGTTGTTCATTCTCTCCATATGAAACCAACTTAACTTGTATTTTACTGTTATGTTTTTCTTTGCACCGCATTCTTTTCTCACTACAAAAAATATGAAAAATATTGTAATTACGTTATATTTGACTGATAAAAACAACTGTTTAGTGTATAATTACTGCTGATAGTGTAATACTACTTAATTTTAGTCTAATTTACATGAAACAGCTCATAGATGTTTTACGTTAGATAACAATTTTAGCATAATATGACGCTCATACAATATTATATCGGTATTTCCAGATTAAATTATTTATGATTTACCTAGCTGCTGCCATATTTATTCATTCATGGAGTAGGCACATTCAAAATATCCCTTGGCTATGCAAGGTAATAAAATGTATTGTTGATAACCAGGGACTTCTTATTTTACTTGTAGGTAATGATTGTAATGATAAAAGAACTTTGGTCATGTCTAGTTAGTGTCTAGGTTGTGGGGGTGTTTTTGATTTGTATTTTTAAAGTAGAGACGAGTTTTACAGCTCCGTGTCAGTCGTGGGGAAGTTAACTGTTTTATGACGCGGTATGCACAATTAGCTGACTAATTTCTTCAGTTTTTTCATAATTAGTGTGTATTTGACGGCAGGCTGCATCATAATTAGTGTGTATTTGACGGCAGGCTGCATCATAATTAGTGTGTATTTAACGGCAGACTGCATCATAATTAGTGTGTATTTGACGGCAGGCTGCATCATAATTAGTGTGTATTTGACGGCAGGCTGCATCATAATTAGTGTGTATTTGACGGCAGGCTGCATCATAATTAGTGTGTATTTAACGGCAGACTGCATCATAATTAGTGTGTATTTGACGGCAGGCTGCATCATAATTAGTGTGTATTTAACGGCAGACTGCATCATAATTAGTGTGTATTTGACGGCAGGCTGCATCAACCTAACAGTACCACTCCTCGCTGACCTCAGTGGGAAACAGGCAAAGCCTTAATAGTAGTTACAATGCATTATGATAACTGTTGGTTGCAGGAACATGAAGCTCCTTCACAAGGAGGGTCTGGCGCCTTGCCTGTACGCTGTGTTTGACAATGGCCTGGCCTACAAGTATGTGTCCGGTGTCACCCTCACCGTGCAGAGCGTGGTGCTGCCTTCAGTGTGGAGGCTGGTGGCCAGGCAGATGGCTGCCATGCACCGACTGCGACATGACCCAGAAGTGAGCTTTTATTCATTGTTTTTTGAAAGATTTATTAAGGTCTAGGAATTTTAAATTGCCGAGCAATTCACACTCTTGAGGATATTAATGTCATGGATGCTACTCTGCAAACTATTACAGGTAAGCTGTGCATATAGTGTGTAGATTTATTATGCGTTGTCTCTGAAGGGATCACATTTATTGATCAGAACCATGCCTGGGAATGAAGACTAATCAGCTGTTCACTTGCGGCCATCTTGGATCGGTAGATCTTCATACAAATATTACTAATATTAGGTAGGAAAGAATTACCGTACTGATGAGACTTCCAGCCCTAGATTGAGAGGTTCGAGGGTTGCGACTTTTTCAAGGCCCCCAAAGAGTTTAAGAAAAATAGTAAAAAAACACATTTGAACATAATTTTCGTTGGCGGACTCTTGTCTATGAAGGTTGAGTGTAACCAACATGGAAATACTTAAATGTGATGGTGATAGTTGATTACCTGTGTGTCTCACGAGCATAGAGCTTTTACTAGTTATTACAACTTCAACTCAACTTTAAACTAAGCTACACAAATAGTGTAACTTCTTGCCGCGTTATCCCTGAAGGGGTCGCATGTGGCGAGTTGAACCTAATTATTTTTACAGGTAAGGGGGGCGGCCTTACACCAACCACTTCTGTTGAAGTGGGGGTTTCTCAGCTCCCGACCCCTCGGGAGCTGGGTTCATTGTTCAAGGCTGGTGCTCATTTCTTGTGAAGGCCGAGTAAACCTTACCGGTATTTTATTTGGGGTTTGAAATAAACACCAAAACAGGTAATCATTTCTGACACCCTCGGTGAGATTTGAACCCAAACTCACAGCATGGAATGCGAGCACTATACCAACTGAGCTATCGACCGGGCATTAGAACTTAAGCTGGTTATTGCCTGGAACAACTGGTTGTGATCGGCAACTTAAAAGAGAGGAACACGAAGACCCCCCAAAGGATGGACCAATCAAGTGAAGACAGCAGCAAGCACCTCATTGGTTGAAGCACTGAGGGAAGCGCCATCAAGAGAGAACTAGAGAAGAGTGATTGCTTCCACAAGGGTCACAACCTGCAAATGAGGAATAAGATGAAGAAAAAGAGTCTCACGATCACAGTTGCATTTTCTGCTGTACCATGCAGTGAGTTACTGGGGAATACAGCTGATCTCTCTTATTACATCCTTTATAGACAAAGCTCTATCTATCTGGAATTACATTATGTTGTCCTTTATTATGCATGCCATCATTTGAATATGTATTGAGCATTTGATGAAGTGATGGTCAACCTCATTTCTGCCTGACCACTGTCAATGAATTTTGATTTGTTTTTGCCTTCAATTGTCGCTTGTTAACCTGCGCAATGTGTACTTGTTCATCAGCATTGACTGTTGCTTAACCTCAATCAGCTGAGATTGCCTCACCAGCTGTTACAAGATGACAGCAATCTGATGGTACGCATTGCGTATGATTCATTTTATTACACCTAATTATGAAGATATGATGATTCAAACTTATATTTTATTGAGATTTTAAAAAAGCGAGGTCGATCTGCAATGTTGATGGCAAAAGCTTAAAGGTTTTAAATTTGAAATGTTAAGTTAATTGTTTTTCTTGGCTAATAGTTTGTTATGAGTAGGGACTGGAAAAAAGTGGTGTTATTTTTTGCGAAATTCGCGTTATTTTTTTGGGAAATTCGCGTTATTTTTGATCAAAAACAGGGAAATTCGCGTTATTTTTTTATCATAAACGGGGAGATACGGTGTAATTTTTAGGGTTGATTTGATCGAAATAAAGGTTTATGTAATTGCAAAACTATAGATTTTACTCATATTTACAATTTATTATACAAACAACAATATGTACCTTCAAAAACAATGAATAAACAACATCTAAATCAAAGTTACAATTTACAAAAAACCATTGATTGAAAAAGTATTAATATTTGAATGGCATTCCGAATACCCTGCAATATCCTTTTAAAATATTAAATTTAGTCTCTAGATGAGGGTTATCTAATTTTTTCGAGGGATGTTGGCTTTTATGAAAGCCTCAAGTTGTGCTCTTGGCTAATCCAGCAGCAGCTTCACTCCTTGATGTATTTCCTATTTCATTGATGTCACGATTCAAGTATGTGTGGATGTCCAGGACAGTTCTGCTTATCATTTATTTTTTTAATAAAATAGATTTGTGAATAGGAATGATATTCACCAACCTACTCTGCCTGGCCAAAAAACAGGTATCAATATCATTAATGAAAAATTCATTACGAGTATTGTTCATTTTAATTAATTATTAATTTATAATTACCCAATTACATTTGTTGAACCAGGGTCAAATTTATGGTCAAATGACCCAGGCGGGGATCGAACCCCGCGTCTAGCGTTCTAGCGTGTTTCAACGTTGAAAGATCAGCCCACTTGGCCCCCTCGGTTATAACACCGAACATTTTTTCTGTGCTTTGCACCTTGCAAAGGGTTTTCACAGGAATCTTTTCTTTCCCACAAAATAGTTGCGTTGCAGAAGCGACACATAACAACTTTTTCGCACAATTTCTACCAAAAGTACGAAAATTCGCGATATTTGCGTAAAACCTTAAATTTCGCGTTATTCGCGTAAAAACATCAAAATTCGCGAATAAATTCGTTTTATCGCGATCGCGAAATTTTCCAGTCCCTAGTTATGAGGCTAACCCCCCATGCTGTAAAGACTTAGTTCACATCTGCCAATGCCATCATTTTTTCATTCAGCCCTCCTTGGAGGGCTGGATTTGTAAGGAGGGTTGGACTCTGGAGGAAATGAAAGAAGTGTGTAAGGACAGAAAGAAATGGCGGTTAATCTGTGATGTTGGCAGCTAGGGTTTTTTTAAATTAAAGTTTGTTTTCTGTTAGTTTTTGATGTTCATACATGTTATAATTTGTTGATTTTAAAAATGTAATTTGTTGTGTATGATCCTTGACTTATAGGTTGGTATGCGGCTGACCACCCATGCTGTAGAAAATGGTTCACTTTGCCAATGTCACCCCTGTTTCAGGGAAGGTCGGTAGGAGTTGCAGGGTGTATGTTCATTTGAGATTCGGGTTTTTATATTGTAGGACTACATGCGGCATGTTTAAGCGCAAACTTAAACATGTCTGTTTTGTGAAAATGCGTATAATTTGAATCTCTAATGTTACTTATATTTTGCAACTTAGATTAGATGTTCATGTGGAGTTTATTTTGTATGTACACATGCAGCATCTGTAATCGCGTTTACATGTCCTTGCAAAAAGCGTCTCCTGTAATACTGACAGAAATGGCAAGGTCAGGAACGGGCGGCCATATGGCGTTTTAATGATTTTCCAGATGAGCATGTGAATTGTATTCAGTTTCAATAAAATAAACATTATATTGCCAAATAAAACTAGTCATTACATGAAATAACCAAGAAACATTACAATATCTTTGCAACTTAGATTATAGAACGTGAAGGTGAGGCAGTCCATAACTAAATGATGATTTATATTTTGTATGTTATTTCTAGATGAGCTGCGAGCCCATTCTGTGGTCCAAGAGTGAGAAGTTCCTGAGCCTTATCCCAGTACCATATACTAGTCCCACTAAACAAACGAGGTATGGAAATATTACAGGCAACTAAGCTGCACATACAGTGAAAAAAAAATCCGCCATATCTCTGACAAAGTCTGTGCCATTTGGGCATGTGGAATCAAGTTATTTCCATAGGTACATTCCCTGACTTATAGGTTGGTATGAGGCTGACCACCCATCATGGGCGCCCGCAGGGAGGGGCCAGGGGGGGCCATTGCCCCCCCTGAGAATCAGGATAGTGCGCATAAATTTTTGTCAGGTTTTAGTGTTTTGAAAAATTTAGAATGTCCAAAATGAATAAATATCGGCAATTCCGCATAAACGCCGGGATAAGGTTACGTTAACGAAAAACATGACTACATAAATAACCAAACCCTAGTATTCATGCATGCTAGTATTATTATATAGCGAAAGAAACAACGTAATTGACAACAATAAGCAAGACACTGAAGAGCAAGTGATACTTAGTCTATGGTAATGGTAGGCAGCAAGGCAGGGGTTGCTGCGTTGACTGACTGTACATTCTGTTGACTGACTGTACCCTCTTAAACTGTGTCTGTCTACTGTCTGTCTACTGTCTGTTCATAGGAACACAGTAAAACAACAAAAAGATGAGCTAATAGAAAAGACCATCAATGTTTTTGGAATGGATAAGAGAAGAGTACAATTCTTGTTCAAGTCATAATATTTTACATCCATTCAGATCATGTCACACCTAAGTTCATTTTGAAGCAAATACATATTACTTTAAAACATTTTTGACTTTTACTTTTTTACTGTAAAGTGTCATACCCCCCAGACCCCCCGGTGGCCTTGCCCCCCCTGGGAAAATATTCTGCGGGCGCCCTTGCCACCCATACTATAAACAATGGTTCACTTTTCCAATGTTGCAGGCTTTATGCTTATTTGAAGTTTGTATTTTAATTTGTAAGTACAGATGCAGCATTTGTAAGCGCAAACTTACACGTGTCTATTTTGTGATGTGGATGAATTTTAAAGGTTGGCATATCTTTTGCAACTTTGATTATAAATAATCAAAGCCGGCAATCTAGTATGTTTTTTAAATAGGGTAAATGCTGAAAATGATTTTCTCTGTTTCCATGTATTCATCCCATCATCCAAATAAATCTCAGATTGCTGCTTTTAGATCCAGAGTGAGGGCCACAAGAACCATATATTTTAACCTTACATTTTTGGACATTTCAGATTTGAAGAGTTAATAAAACCGTTGCCCGTACTCAGAAAGGAGTTGCAGTATTTGAAGCGTCATCTCACCGCGGTTGGCAGTCCTGTGGTGTTTGCCCACAACGATCTGCTGCTGGGCAACGTCATCTATAACCAGAGCAAGCAGAAGGTCACCTTCATAGACTACGAGTACGCCGACTACAACTACCAGGCCTTTGATATCGGAAACCATTTTGCTGAATTTGTTGGTGAGATTTCTGCTACTCTTAAAAATTGGATATTCCTATTTTCAATTGCTTTGTGTTCCCTCCCCATACTTATTAGAATAATAATAATAATAATAGGATGATTTATTTTGTGAGCGCTGTTTTTGTGTGTCAAACCTCAAGAGCCCTCTGTGAGCTTGATCGTCGCTGTAAAAAGCGCCAATTCTCAAACAAGACCCAGTTGCTGTAAGGCTGGATGGACCTTTAGTGACCGGTCTTTGGTAAAGGTATATATTTATTTTACCCTGTGAAGAGTATATTTGAAAATATAAATGGTATATTTTTTGTGCTCTGCCTGGATTCAAACCCACAACCCTCCATTTGTGAGTCAGAAGTGTTAACCACTAGACTGCGGTCCGGTCATCATTTAATAATATGTATTTCATCTTTTTTGGTTGACCATTATCCTTGCTGTTTCTGTTTTTTATAATTTTAACACGACATTGCCCTGCACATCGTGGATATCGCCATCACAAAAAGGAAAAGAAGGGCAGAACAATACGGAGATAGTGTAATGTTTGTATTTGCAGGTATATCAGACATAGACTACTCGCTGTACCCCTCCAAGCAGTTCCAGCTGTGCTGGCTGCACGAGTACTTAGAGTCCTCGGGCCCACTGAACGGCCACGGGGAGTGCGACCCCTCAGAGGTGTCTGCGGAGGCGGTGGAGCTCCTCTACAGGCAGGTCAACCAGTTCACGCTGGCCTCGCACTTCTTCTGGGCACTGTGGGCGCTCATACAGGCCGAGCACTCCAACATACACTTTGACTTTTTAGAGTGAGTACATACTGTTCTATTATTTTTTTTTTATTATATTCTTCACGCTACTGGTGATCTAGCAAAAATCCCACAAGGAGTGCCACCCGAGATATGCTATTAGCTTCAGTTACATCGAACCATTTACTTTTAGAGTCATGGGCACGCCTCTGACCTAGAGGTTCTTGTTTTGTTGTCCCGTTGCTTTTACTTCACAGAAAGGCCTACCGCCACTTGAGAAAATATATAGCTTTGTGTGAGTGTCCATGTGCTGTGGGTCCTCCTGACTCATACATGCAGGATGGGTATGAGGAGGGTTTGAGCATATTGTTCTATGTGTTCCTAATTGTTCTGTACGGAGTGGATGAATGTATGCTGATGCAGGCAGGAGCGTTTGAAATGAATGTTTATCGTTGAATGCTACAGATCTCATGGCGTGATGGGTCACCAACACAGAATGTTCTCCAACGCACCTTTAATGTATAATCTAAGACCATATTCCAAAATTTTTATGTTCCTTGACTTATAGGTTGGAATGAAGCTGACCTCCATCCTGTAAAAACTTGGTTCACTTTTGCCAATGCCACCCCGGTTTCAGTGAAGGGCCGAATGAGTTGCAAAGTTTATTTTCATGGGAGGTTTATCTTGTATGTACACATGCAGCATGTGTAAGTGCGAACTTAAATTTGCCTGATGGTAGGCATGCATTGAATATGAGCCTTAAATGTCAATAAACTACTGACTTTCAACCCGATGCCGGATAGAAAAAACCGGGAAAAATGGTGTGATGAACGGCTGTAAAGGTTGAATTTTCATTTTTGATCTGGTACTATTTTCTTGGTGATCAAACATCAATCTTGTATGGGATTGCCGTTCTTAGCAACCAGTTACAAAATGTTTGTTTGTTTTTTCCCTAGCAACCTGGCCGAGTGAGCTAACAGTATTGTTCGTTCCATAAGCAAATATTATTTATTTTATCAAAACAAAAAAAAAACACTTAAAAATCGTTCTGAATCGATTAACGAGAATTGAAACTGATTCAATCTCTCAGCCACTTGTACTCGCATTTCATCCCCTCCCCCCCCCCGACGCTATTTATTGTTGGTAAGAAAACATTTGTCGCTCTTTAAAAACTTTGAAACTTTGTAAATTGTAGTTTTTGGCTCTCCCGACTCAAAAGGTTACCGATCCCGTTCTTTGTCAATTCATGTATGGACCTCATTGTTAATGTTTTCAGGTACGCTGCCATTAGATTCAGGGAGTACTACAACAAGAAGGAGGAGTTCCTGTCCCTCGGCAAGGACAGCTGATGCTACGTCATCCAGGAGTGCAGGGGGGACAACGGCTGGAAGTGATGACCACGTCTCCTACACACTCCCTGAGGGATCTACTCTTAACAATGTCTCACTTCAATTCAACCTCCACACATTCCCAACTAGGAACAAACTTACCTCTTGACTTCTGTTAATTTTCTAAGTTTGAGCATCCAGTTCCTGTCTACTGTGTAAGTGCAATGCAGCAAGCAACTTGTGGGCATGCATTAAATATGTATCTTTAATTTTAATATGAGTCGTATAGAAGCGAAGGCAGAATTCAAAGAGAAAGTGATTGTCTTTGTTTCCATTTATATTATGTTCAGTGTAATGGCCGTGGGAGTCAAGTCGCGGTTCTTGACTAGCGTATTTGGAACAGAATGTGTTGGTTTGAATCACGTCTAGCCCATTTGACCATAACTTTGACCCTGGTTCAGCAGATGCCATTGCATGCATACAAGCTTCTGCTTTCGTATGAAGACAACTGGCCAGGAAAAATAGGTTGGTGAATTGCAATCCTCTTCACAAATCTATTTAAAAAAATTTTAAATCCTTGATTGCCGTTTTTGGTTCTAGGCAACTCGCGTATCTTCTCAACTTGAATTATAATTTATACATTTAAATTTTCTTATTCTTTGAAATGAAAGATCTGAATTCTCTCTACATTTTTCTTATACTTTTAACGTAGCATGAAGTAATCTTAGATGAAATTGCGTTCACCTTAATGCCCGCTTTCCACTGCGAGCGGGAAATAGCTGAGCGGGAGCGGGAAATAGCTGAGCGGAGCGTAGTGAAATAGTTTTGGCCTTCCATTGCGAAAGAGTTTTAAAAAATAATGGTTTTTGCCTTCCACAGCTAACGAGCTCGGCGGAGTGAGCTAGGCGAGAAATGAGATGAGTCAGATGAAAGAGTTGTTTGCCTTCCATCTACAGCTGGCTTAGCGGAGCCAACTAGTGTGTGACAGCTCGTTGCAGCCTACGCCCAGATCAAACGTTTTAATTATTAGTAAAAAAAGTTTTTTTTTTTGTTTCGAAAAATAAAAAGTAATATATTATTTTGCTTTAATACATAAAAAGTAGATGTTTGAAATAAAACATACATTTTAATATTTTCAAATTTATAAAATAATGTATGATGTGCAGTGTGTGACAGCTCGTTGCAGCCTACGCCCAGATCAAACGTTTCAATTATTAATAAAAGATTTTTTTTTTGTTTCGAAACATAAAAAGTAATGTATTATTTTGCTTTAAACATAAAATGTAGATGTTTGAAATAAAACATACATTTTAATATTTTCAAATTAATAAAATAATGTATGATGTGTTTTTGTAAATCATGTATGATGTGTTTTATCGCTGTCACGCAACTACGCGGGTTGGCGCGGGGGGCACGGGGGAGCGAAGTCAGTTGAAAACTAGCGGCCGAGACCATGACACAGCGGAGTCATTTTTACTCGCTCAGCCTGCTCCGCTCACTCCGCTGTCGGTGGAAGCACTTCTATGAAATTTACTGTTGCTAGTCGAGCGGAGTCCGTACGGAGTCCGCTGGAAACTCGCTCAACTCTGCGACCACTTTCGTAACTCTTTGTACTCGCTCAGTCCGCTCCGCTGACTCGCTGTCGGTGGAAGCACTTCTATGAAATTTACTGTTGCTAGTCGAGCGGAGTCCGTACGGAGTCAGCTCCGCTCGCAGTGGAAAGCGGGCATAAAGGGAGTGATTGTATAAAACCAATTAATTAAATGTATGAATAATATAAAGTCACAGTTGATGCATATCAAAGCATTTTGAAAATATTGTAAATTTTTAACGATACCTTAGTAAGTACTATGACTCTTAATTTAGTAACCTACGTATTGAAATAAGCTGGATAGATGCATTTTATACTATAGACCTGCACGGCCTAAACTGAGCGTAGGTGACTTGAGGGCGCCGCTGTGATGTTAGGGCCTACAAACTGATGGAAGTCAATGAGCAAAATTGTGTTTTACTTTAATATAATCCTCAAACTTTAATAACATAACTAACTTCACATTGAACTATCAAAAGTGATGATGTTTAAAAAGATGGCAACTGTGGTTCCGCTTTTCACCATATTCAGTATAATCCGTGCAGCAATATGAAAGCTTGTCTCATGTTGTTTTTATTTTTAAGCTGTTCTATTATTTTGCTGGGATTTGTTTTTCCCATTCTTGGCAGTGTCCATTGTTTACTTAGGTTTCATTAAAAATCTGCAATTTAAATTTCAAGGTTAATTACACTTTCCGGATATTAGACAAACCTTTATGGGGAAACTTACATTATTATCAAAGTTTTGTTGACGACGCAGCCAACTTCTTCAGGAGGCACCCTCTCTGCATGATGATGAGGATGAACTGGATCTGTGAATTACTTCTTCGGAGCTTTGTTAGTCAGTGATTGGATTTGGATCGCTGTCATCTTCTTTTTAAAATAACTTTGTGAAGATGAATGCAATTCATCATCCTAGATTTGCCTGGCCAGAAGCAGATATGAACTTTATCAACTAATTTTTATTTTACTGAATTATTAGTTCATTATTACTCAATGACATCTTTTGAATTAGAACCAAAGTTCCCAGGGCTCGATCCAGCATTGTTTTTACCTAGTTTTTCATTTTATAAACTCCATTTTCAATTTTATTATGTTGATTTTATTATTAAATAATATTCAAAAATCTTTTAATTAAACTAAGAACAGAGACTGTCACTAGATAATTTTAAATTCAATTAAAGGGGAGCAACCATTAATATACAATTTGATTTTTTATTAAGTGTATCTTATCTTCAATTAAAAACCTTGAGTATGAAATTGTTTTGAAGTCATTCTATATTAAAATGGCATTTCCTGTGTGCTGATTCAGAAAAAAAGCTTTTCACTGAAAGAAAGAGACCAAATGATGAGGATCACTAAGGTTGTCTTTTGTTCAGTTTGAAGTCACATCAGCTATCAGTGTAGAGATATTTGAAAAAGTAATTTATTTTATTTTTATGAAAGGAGGTTTTAAGATGTAAATTGCACCAAAAAATATTTTGTAACCCTTATAAAAGCTACCAAAATTTGTGATTTCTGTCATTAAAAAAATTATAATATTAAGTATAGTAGGTCCCAGACCCAAATTCAAGTCAAAGCAATTTAAAATTGGTTTTTAATTTATTGTGTTATAGAATTTTGTAAATTTAGCAGTGCCATAGGTATATTGTATATTTTTTTTATTTTAGTAATTTTTGTGAATGATCTGACGTTTTGACATCCATTCCATGATTTTATTTTTATACAACTTTTCTTTTAGTTTGATAACCTAGGTAGATTGACAACTATCAGATTGTACCTTTTGAATTTTACTTAATTTTTGAAAATATATTTTGTTTTATTTGTTGCTCATGTTACTCTATTATTGTATTTATTTTATGAATAAAGAATTTTGATGAACACCTTTTAACCCCCAGTATAAAACACTGCGTAGATCTCACCTCCTATGGAATATATGACGGCACTAATTTTTTCAATTACGCATTCGAGGAGAGTTTACTTAATGTTTTTGTACTCGGGGTATTTTATTTTCATTTTTAACACTGTTATCCATGGACTCTGCACAAATTTCATAATGACAAAATTATGACGACTTATAGTCGAGATGCTAGGGAAAAGGAAAAAAAAATTGTTATAGGTTGCTAAGTAAGAACCCCAGTCACACAGACCTGTGAAGTTTGCCTGCCGAGAAAAAAAATGTTTTCAAATTTCATTGTTCAATTTATAAATTCTACATTCAAGTACATTTGAGAGGATTTTTTTGTGTAACATACCTCAAGGTGCCTTTCCAACCATAGACGAGGTTTTCTATAAAAAATATGTGCTCCTTTATAAGATATCAATCATTGTAGACCTACTTACTTTAGGTTGCCGGTGGTTTCCAAAGCTGTGAGCTGTATTTGGTTGGCATGCTTGCAACATTGAGATGGGCTTGAGGTGGTCGACATTAAGGTCAGTACCCGAAGGGGATATGATGTTGCCGTTTCTATTAGCTGCATTATCAAATAAACACTAATCTTGAGGACCGTATTTTCCAGTACATGTGGTAAGTGGAGCAGACTGCAATGAAACTGAAAATTAAACCTTACGGTTAATACGCTGAGCGATACTATGTATATACAACTGAGCTGCACATATAGAGAAACTACTTACCAAGTTATCCCTGAAACGGTTACATGTAACGTGTGGAACTAGGAGGCTAGTTCCCATTCCTTGTGAAGGCTGAGTAAACCTTTCCTATACTATTATTATGTTGGGTTTGAAATGAACAATGGCAGCCAGCTGTGAAAGCTTCCAAACGTGTTCAAATAAAAAAAATATAGGATTATAATTTCATTGACTTTTATTCAATTATAATCAAAAACATAAAAAGATGACAGTATAACTCGGTTTGGTCAAAAAAGTATAAATTAAAAATAATTATTAATGCAAATGATGTAAAACAATGGATTACCCACTGGACAAGAGCAGGGACACACATTCATAGTAATATTTAAGATCATTTATCTCCACTCACTGATCAACCTTAAAATTAATAAAAAAAAACATTAGAGCTGACAGCTGTCATCAACTACAAGGAGTACCAACCACACCATTTTAATAATCAATATATTTATTTATATTATCAGGTCCACATGTGAATTGACGGCCAATATTTGCTAAGGCCGGCAGTCCAATAAAAGACTGACAGCTCGCCGAGAACAAAAATCCAAATTCATAAATGTTCCAACCTCATTGGCTTTATAAGTTGATATGAAGCTGACCAACAAAATTCAGTTCATTCTTGCAAATGCAATTTTACAAACGCAGTT
The DNA here is from genome assembly GCA_951799405.1 of Agapetus fuscipes. NCBI lineage: Eukaryota > Metazoa > Arthropoda > Insecta > Trichoptera > Glossosomatidae > Agapetus > Agapetus fuscipes. The sequence continues at coordinate 9,892,102 of OX637339.1, forward strand.
TTATGTCAAAACTAAGAAGAGTTTATGTATATTTTAAGATTTTATTTTGCGAGTACGCATGTACTTCCGTAGTATGAGGAAGTGAAAAATAAATTGAATCTTCAATGCCTATATATCTTTGCAACATAATTATAAATTATTGTTTTTTTTTTAAATGGATCTTTCATATGTTCTCTTGTGGACATGAATTATATATGAATCTTGAATGTAAATCTATCTGTGCAATTGACATCAAGTAAAGAAAATAAGAAATAGAAAACTAGAAATGAGTTATTATATGATTTGGTTGATCCAACTTAACAGTTTGTCAATGCGCCGTCACTCAAAGATCCATACATCATTGTGAAATAATATGAATGACAACTGCGAATACTGACACCATACTTATTTAAAATTAAAATAATAAAAGAAAATCTACAACTATAGCTGTCTTATTTCAGTGTAAATTAAAACCTGTAATTACGGTATGAAACTTTGTTTAAGTGTTACACGGATCATTATGAATGTTTATTAAAAACGGAACTACCATCGCCATCTTGTAAAATATTACCCTTAATAGTTGACCATGAAGTTAGCTGTGTTTTAATTTGTTTTGCTTGTGGTTATTGTTTCATCGTTTGATAAAAACAACAAGATTGACATTATAAGAATAAAATCTTGGAAAGACAAACAAGAGGTCGCCCAAGAACTTCATACTTCCAGGATTTGTTGCGGCTCATGGATGCCTCGTTCTATTCGCAGCTCAGGAGGATGGCAACCAACAGAGACAGATGGCTGGCACAACAAAGGCACTGCCTTTAGAAGATGATGGTGAACTTATAGACAATGTGTGAGGGAGGTTGTGTTTTAAATGAAGTAGTATTTTGCTAAAAAAACATTAAAATGATGTACATTGATTGAATCAGTTGGTAGCTCCAAATACCATAGCAGCTTCCTCACTAAAATTTTACCTACTTTCATTAAGATCCGTCTCCCACTGTACAATATCATTTTACAATTTCATGCACAAATGAATAGTCCAGTTCCTATAGGAGTTAGCAACTGAAAAAATGGTCATTTGTGCTCGTTATGACCGAGTTAGGCTGTATTTGAAAACGGAAAGACATGTTTTGAAACGATGAGATCAAAGTGTGCTACTTTTCTTTGTATTAACTTACAACAGAGGTCTTTTTTTTTGGCATTCCAAACATTATATTGCCTACAGTATCAGTTGATGGCCAAACAGAAAAAATATAAACAAAAAACTTATCATAAATAGAGTCGGAACATTCCAGATTTCCCTCAACGGGATGTTGTCATGCATGTACCTAGACAACAAACACCTTGAGAAAAAAAAACTATTTGGTTAGCAACCTGGCGGGATGATTTCATAGTTTTTTGTTTCAACTCCATCCAGCAGAGAAAAAGAAGAGTCCTTAAGGTGAAGAAAAGCATAAAAACTGTTGAAAATCCCCTTTAGGATGTTAAACATGATTAAAAAACCTTTGAAAAACTTGATTTCTCCATTTAGCTGGTTTTCCTTTCTATCAACAAAAGTAGATGGTTAAAAAAACCTATAAAAAGGTTATCTTATCATAGACTTCACGTAAAAAATAATTAAACATAAAAACTAAAAAGTTGATGTATAAATTCACGCATTCCGATGACAGTTATCGCAGACTAGCGAAAAAATTATTTTCATACAAAATGAATATTTCAACCCGCTGCACAAGATTAAAGTTAAAATTTGAATCCATTGACAAGAAGCAATTTAACTTTTTTACTTGAAAAATAATCATCTGTATCAAATTTTAAACAATTTTGCGAAAACGTACATTTCAACAGTGCAAATAAATTTGCTCATTTTGTGGAGTGAATTAACTTATTGCAAATTTGTATGAAATTTAAATCTTTGATTCTTTCCATTGGGTGTCATCGTTATGGGTGACTTTAACCTTAAAATATGTTCAAGTTGAAATTGTTAAAAACTAAGAAAAAAAATAGTACAAAGCAATTGATTGATTAATCTTATTTAATTTTAAATGAGTTTTTTTTTGTTATTCCTAATTTTTTATGTTTTTTTTCTTACACCTATCCCCCTTTTCATTTTGCACTTTTTCTCTCTCATAATATTAATACATGAATAATGCGTAGATTAAATGTTTTAAAATTACCAACAATTATGTGTACAAATGTTAAATATATATTTATATTTTTGTTTAAATTTTGTCAAAAAATGGCAGTTTAGTCGAGACTTCTACATAACACTCAAAGCCACTAAAAATCACATTGTGTCAAAAAAATATTCATTTTAATCAACTTAAAAGCATGGCGTAGAGAAGAACAGACTTCTTAATGTTGGGTCGAAGACAAAACCAACGTCATCAGGAGATGGGGCTGTTTACAAAGAAATTCCAGAATAAGTGCCAACTTCAGAGTTTGTAACTGCCATCTGCCATGTAGATGGGCATTACACCATGCATTTTGTCATTTGTTGCTGAAATTAGTACCGTGTGTAGTATTTTACTAACATTATTGAGCATTACATTATATTATGTTGCTTTAATTATGTATTTACCAAGACATAATATGTCGTTGCGTTGCATAGTTGCGTTGCGTTTGCTAGGTAAAAATGTAAATTAAAATGAATAAATTTTTGATGTCAAACCAAGAACAGACTTAAAAAAATATATATTATTTATTCAAATTTTAAGGCGTTATGTATTAGAAAATTCCAGAAAATAATTTAAGAATTGAACAGCCAAGAGTCAAAGCAAATTTTACAAGTTTTTTTTCGGTTTTTCTTAGTACAAAAATAGTCAAATCACTGGATAACTCAAGAAAAATAAGTGCAGTCGTCACAAACGACATGGACAAAAAAATATGCCACATAATTAAGACATGTTGCTAGGGAAAATATCATCAAGGAAAAGATAAGGAAAGATTTCCTTGACTAATAGTTTGGTATGAGGCTGACTCCCATGCTGTATAAACTTAATTGACTTTTGCCAATCCTACGACGGTTTCAGGGAAAGGCGGCAGGAGTTGCATGGTTTATGTGCAAGTGAAGTCATCTTTATTTTGTTAATACAGATGCAGGATGTGTAAATGAGTGTGTATTGAATATAAGCCAAGAAATACAATGTCACTATATACTTGCAACTTATGTCATTTCCCACTGAGAGGAATTAGAAGCATCATTCCAACTAGACGGATTTGGATAATTTTCATGAACATTGTTTATTTCATAATGTGAAATTTTGTTTTGACTCTTAACTTTCAAATTACAATCAGTTTTAAATATATTTTTCCATGATAAGGAAGCTGAGATCACTAAATATGCAGTATGGATAAATCATAGATGTAAATATTCAGATGATTTATTTGGTGTGTTTTTGTGTGAATTACACCTCAAGAGCCCTCTGTGAGCTTAGCTGTCGTTACAGAAAGTGGCAAAGACACAAGCAAGACTCAGTTGCTGAAAGGCTGGATGACCTGTAGTGACCAGTTTTGGTAAAGGTTTATGAATTTATCAACCCCGTGTACTTAGAGCATATTTTGAAAATAAAATAATTTTTATGTACTCTGACGGAAATCGAACCCAAGATCTTTGGATTTCGAGTCTGTAGCATTAACCACTAGACTATGGACTGATGCAGAAGCATGCATTAGGTAAAGGTGAAATTTCAGAATTAATAGTTTGCCTTTTGCCATTAAAATAACACCAATCTATTGGTTAACGCTACCGACTTGTAAATGGAAAGGCGTGAGTTTAATTTCCGACTGAGCTCAAAAGAATAATCAATTAATTATTCAAATATGCTCTTTTCAGAGTTGAAAAGTCATATACATGCCTTTACCGAAATACTTCATCCAGCATTCCAGTCACCGAGTCATGCTGGCAAAATTGTCACTGACTCGTGATGAACAAGCAAGCATAGAGCTCTTGAGAAGTGATTCACACATAAACAGTGTTCAAAATGAACCATCCTGAAATCCATTTGTGTTCTAACAATGACTCAAATCAAACCCAAAATTTCAATTTTAAATCATAACTTCAAGGTTAAATGCATTTTTCACCATGTGTTGTCTACCTTATAGGTACATTTGCCTACATGGGATGCTCACCTCTGAAATGAGACAAACTAATATCATCGTTAACAATATTTCTTCTGGCTTTTTCAATAAATGTTGCCATCCCTTCCATGTTTCCTCAACAAATGAAATCTAAAAAAATGATTCCAAAAATTTATATTTTGTTCTACCCATCCATATATAGTGATCTTTTTACCTTAATTTTACATTATAATTTATTGAAAGAAAGCAAATACATGGACCTCTCCTGCGTAAACTATTGTATCTGCAAAAATATCATTGCTTTATATTTAAGTCAATTTTTATCAGGGTACAGTAGGACCTCGATTATGTGAGTTATTATGGCCGTTGATGTTACAGATAGCGTGTAACGCAAACTTAAGTGGATCTGCTTGTGAGCATACATTTTACATGAATCCTAAATGTTAATGTATCTTTGCAACTTATATTATAGATATACTCTTCCAAAAAATATTTACTGCAAGTACAATAATTTACTGAGGATGTGTTAATATAATCGGAGTTATTAGAAAAAATATATATATACAACTTACAAATTATAAAAAATAAATGAAAAGGAGCATTCCTAAACACTGTCTATCACATATATTTTTTTGTATATTTTCATTTTATTATTTCTTAATTTGTAATTATTATATCTTTATGTAAAAATATATCAAAACTTATTACTCCATCCTGGATATATGCAACGCATAATCCGGGACCCTCTAACCTCACTTATATTTATTATATAATACAAAATAAACGAGTTTTTGACCCGTACACATTCAAATGCACACCTTACCTGCTAACAAGCATTTTATCATTTTTTTATTGACCACTATTTTGAATCTGAACAAGCTTTGCAATGGACTCGGTACAAATTTGAATTTAGAACTTTTTTCTCGACAGGCAAATGCCACACTTCTATGGAACTATGGTCCTTATCAATCAAAAATAAAATATATTTGTGCATTTTCCCTTGCAACCCCACCATATGATATTTAATTTTCTGCCCCCAATTCAAATGTGCTGAGTTCATTCATGCTATGAGCTTCAGCAAGGTGGATTTAAAAAGGTGAGAAAATTTTGGCAATCATTGATTGTACCTGAAGATGATCGATAGATTGAAAGTGTTTGTATTTATTAATGAAAATTAAATTAATAATAGAGTGAAAATAAGAAGTGTTTTATTAGAATTTTTGATTCTACAATTTTTGTTGTTATGTATGTTGTATCTTGACTTAAAACGGAAAGTTTGTCAACAGTTAGTTCGCAATTCCTTTATTGTCGACATTCAAAATACTGATTTCTCACTATCGAGTAGTAAACTTTTGAAACAGGTAACTCATTTAAATAAAAACCTGTATGACTGCTGATATCCGATGGAATAATAATGGTCAATTGTGTGGTGTGCTGGTCAGGTTGTGTGTGTGTCACAGAGTGTGTGGGTGCGTGGCTGACTAGGCTGTGACTAGATCTGCGTGGAGAAGCGGGGGCGGGGCAGGTCCCCAAACACGTCCCCGTGCACGGAGCGGGCCAGCGCCTGGATGCTCGCCGCTATGTCCTGCGGGTCGTCCTCCTAGAACGGACAATCAAGATTCTATAAGTGGTTGAACCAAGTTACGCTCACCAAATGATGGAGAGAATGGTGCTGGTTCATAATTCTACCATGTGTTTGAGCGAGATGCTCTAACGGTAAATCTACCCAAGTAAAACTACCTAGAGTCCCAGACCATTTAGGCATCAAGATTGGAGCCAAGGATTAATTCTGTGGGCGAAAGGAACGGAATGAGTAAAAAAAATTGAGTTTTGAGTTAAGTATGCAGAGTGATTCTTTAGATATATATCTGGTAAAGAAAAATGATTTGAGTCAAAAAATAATATAAAATTTGAATAAACTTGTGGGGATCTAACCCTTGCCCTCGGCATGTAATGCAACCATTCCACCAACTGAGCTATCGACCGGACTTTTTACAAATTTGGTCGTCGCTACAAAGCGCCAATTCTTCTAGCTCACTTCATTAATCCATTTTTAAAGCGAAAAAAAGGTAAAAATACAAGTGCTGGTTGTGGTCCATACCTGATCTCCGTGCTCCACTCCGTCCTGCACAAACTGTGCAAAGGCCGGCACATTGACGGGCAGGCTCTTGGCCAGGGCGGCCCCCCAGCCTGCCCCCCCTGCGCCTCCCCCAGCACCCCCAATGTGGATGCCCTCATCACGACTCACCGAGTCTGCAATGTACAAACACTCTTATTTACATATTATATTAACTTTGAAGATTAATTACACTTTTCGGATATTAGACGAAACGTCAGGTGCTTTCCACACTAGACACATTCTGCCCGGTTTGTCTATCGATTATGGAGAGACTGTGTGAAAGCTTTCATACGTCCCAATACGCTAATACATTTTTGACCCGGTAATCTATAGACAAACCATAACCATCCGAGCAGAATGCCTCTAGTTTGTAAAGGACCTTATCGAAGAACTTATATTATTCTTGGCTGGCAACGTAGGCAACGTTTTCAGGAGGCACTTTTTCTACACAACGATTGACGATAAACCTGACTATAGATATTTGATAAACAATTTCAGGACAACTTACATTATCCTCAAGGTTTTGATTGGGTAGTAGCCAACGACATCAAGAGACACCCTTTCTGTACAATAATTACAGATGAAACTACAAAAATCAAGTAAGTGGCATGGGACAGGAGTACTTGAAGGCATATGCAATTGGAGCCCAAGGTTTTATTGGCTATAGCTTCATCGGATAAAGAAAGAAAGTGTCAACAACTTAAAATAAGGATACTTTCACATCCGGGGCATATACTGCATGAGGAAAAATACCACCTTCTCCAGCTTATATTCCAATCTAATCTAATCTAAGTTGCAAAGATATGTTACATTGGAGATTCACATTATATGCATTCTCACAAGCAGACACGTACAAGTTCGCGTTTGCACATGCCGCATGTGAACCTATAACATAAAAATCCAAATCTCAAATGGACATACACCCTGCAACTCTTGCCGTCCTTCCCTGAAACAGGGGTGACATTGGCAAAGTGAACCATTTTTACAGCATGGGTGGTCAGCCGCATACCAACCTATAAGTCAAGGAACATACAGGACAAATTACATTTTTTAAAATCAATAAATAATAACACGTACGGACATCAAAACTAAAACAGAAAAAAAAACAATTTAATAAACCTTAGCCACCAACATTACAGATCAACCGCCATTTCTTTCTGTCCTTACATACTTCTTTCATTTCCTCCAGAGCAATAATCTTCTATAAGCTATATTGATGGGGAAAATTCAGGAAATACAAGGACCCAGTAGGAGACAGATGTCCTGACAGGGAAATATATGGGAGTGGACTGACATTGAAAGTGTGAAAGAGCTGTTCCGAAGCGCAATACAGGGACATGTTAACCGAGGTGATTACCAACGTTAGGGGGAACTAGACAGGGCACACGAAGAAGAAAATAAGGATATGTTACCGTCAGTGTCTGAATCATATCCATAAGCGTCAGACTGCTGGTCACTGTTGGCGGGTGGGGAGGAGTCCATTCCCTCAAGGTCAAATATGCCTTCAGAGTCCAGGGAGTCCTCTTTGTATGTGCCCTCAGTAACCAGGCTCTGAAAGTGCAGGATTTCAAAAGTTGTACTTCTTGCATTGTAGTGTTTTCCAAACACTGGACAACCATGTGCTGCTCGGATTTTGAAAATTTAAAAGACACTAAATAACAAACACAGTAAATGGTAGTTTGTACCAAGATGCATGGTGGAGATGAGGCTGTCGGGTGAGCTGCACAAAAATGATGTCCTGTTGATTTAAGTATAAAAATCTGATTACTATTTGTAACTTTCTCATATCCAATTTCCTCTTTTTGTTAGTTTGACCACTACGGTTTGAAATCAAGCATTCATGTAATGGTGGAACATTAATTGCTCAGGTGCCAGGCTCTAAGGAACGTTTACAAGTGATTTTTGTTTTTCTTAAGTTTTTTCACAGCAATAAGATTGAAAATCACTCAGCATATTCTTATTGGATGAAGCTATCAACCAAAAGAATCAGAGCATTAATTTTAGTGTGCAACATTTTGTTACAAAATTCATGAGTTTCCCTGGTGAACTGACGAAGAAAAATAAAATACAACAATGCTTCACTAGTTGTAGGCATTCAGCTGCCTGCTGGCATACATTCTCATTCACAAGCATATTATATGTGTTTTCCAAAGTAAGAATACTGATGATGTTCCACTAAATTATGCACCAGTAAAACCTTTATTTCACTGCTTTCTAAATTAAAAACTCAGATATGCTTTGTTGGAGATATTTGATACCAAATCATGAGTTGCACAGCTGCACGATAGCTGGAAATCATCGGCACACTAGAGGTTAGGGTGTGTTGCAGATTACCTTAGTGTTGCCATGTTTTGATTTATGTGTGTTGCTGAGATTGGTATTCTTGCTGCGGTGTGTGTGCCGTGATGCTGGATCCTCCGCATTTGTCTGTCCTGCAGATTTGGTGTTGCTAGAATTTGTTAGACCTACTCCCGCCTTCTCAGCCGCATTCAATAACCTTTAAAAAATATACATTCAAGTGTTTTATTATTATTACTAAAGCAATCACATTTACAGCGGAGCCGCTGAGAGAATGAATTTATGACAGGTCGTAATAGTATGAACGATGTAACTTTGAAGAATTTACAATAATTTTAAACCGAATAAAAAATTACAATATCATTAATTGATGAGGCATTCACTTTGTAACCTTTCATTTTAAAAAAATTAAAATTAAAAAAGACATTCTAAAGCATAATTATCTTTAAAAATAAATCATCATGTCAAATGGAAATATTTGTTTCAATTTATAATTTTTGGATGAAATTTTTCAAGCAAAACACTGTTTATTTTCACTATAGACTTTATTTAAAAGATTAAAATCTTTAAAACAAAATTACGAACGTTTTCGACCTAGAAGGTCATCATTAGGTATCGGAAATATTTGTTATAATTTTGGGTCAAATGGAAAGTTAAATAAATTAGAAACCAACATATTTTTTTATCTGTCAGAAATTCATTCTCTCAGCGGCTCCACTGTAGTAGCTGTTATTTATTAGCTGTGAAATAATACAAATCTGACAAAAAACAGGAAAATAAAGGGTTTTTGGAAAATATTTGACTTGAAAATTTATTATTTCAGAACCTATAGCTGATAAAGAAAATATGCAAGAGACTATTATTGTTGTAAATATTTTTGACGTAAAAAATATAGAATGCATTTGCTATTTTATTTTTGGGTAACAAAATATACTGTACAGAATGACTCTTGGAGGGGAAGGTTTGAGAAAACAATCTTGCGATATGTTGATCTTCTTACTACTTACATATAAGAAGTTCCATATAATGTATTTTTTTCCATGTTTCATACAACTTACTTCAAAACATCATATTTTACATTTGACGTAAAATGGCCGCATACAAAACGCTGCAGGATAGGAATAGGCAACCCTATGCAAAAAGCATGTGCTTGATACAGGGTACCACCCCAAATACGTCTCTGCCAGGTAAACGATAACGTAGGGTTTTTCACAATTAGCTCTCGGCCTATTAAATACAAATTAATGTTTGCAACTTAAATTATGGTTTTTTTAAAGCTTACATGGTGAGAATTTTATGATCCCTGTGCGCTCTTTCCCTGAACTCTTCAAACTCCTGTGACTTTTTCTCCCGGAAAATCCTCACGGCTTCCTCCACGGCGTCGGCCTCCGTCTGGATGGCGTCCGCGAGCCGCTGGTTGAGCGCCGTGGTCGTCGGATGGGGATGGTTGACCACAGCTGGCGCATTGGGCAACATGGAAAGTTCCTCGTTGGACAGGCCGTTGCTGAACAGCACTATTTGAAAGGCGGGAGAATAGTTTTCACTCTTTTTCAATGACGCAATTGCTTCTTCACTCGTCTGAAATGAAAATAAATAAACTGCCATTAAAAATATCTAAAATATTACAACTTAATAACAGTTATTTTAAGTATACGTGTATTTTTTACAATATAAAGAAAATGTGAGTACTGAATTCACAAAATTGGGTCCACATATAGCCAGGTTGCTAGGAAAAAGACATACAAATATTTTGTTATTGATTGTAATGGAAAATAATCCCATACAAGTGTGGAGTTTGCCCGCCAAGAAAACAGTTCAAAATTAAAATTGATTCTTAGTCCATTGCATCCATGGGCTGTAAAGCGTTGAAGAGACAAGGAACATAATGTCTAAAGCTAGATGTTTATCCAGCTAACGTTATGTTTATGTATTCATAAGCTCGCTCGCTGATTCTTAATGTCCACGTGACAGCAACAACCAAAAATACAACAACACTTCAAATTCAATTCAGTCATTCACATCAACATGTCTACTAGAATAATTATATTACGATGATTTCTCTGATGAGCGCTGTTTTTGTGTGAATCTCACCTCAATAGCCCTCTTCGAGCTTACTTGTCACTACTAAAACTGACTATGGACTCGTTTTTGACACCGATATTCGGCAAACGTCACAGATTTATATTTAACTAGCCTGTGCTACCGATAACAAAATGAGTCTTATACAACAACAAAAAGGTAACCTAGAATTTATAGATAGTTAGAGAAAAATACATGGAAACATTGAAAATGGTGTTCTCTGTGTTCACATTATATGTATCTCATTCTTGAAAAAAATCCTAGATTGCAAACTTTACTTCTATAAAGCCCAAATATTACTAACCCCCGTATTCACGATCAAAACTGGCACTTCCTTAAGGGCAAACCAGCGCTTAGATTGGGGAAATTCATTTCAAGAACAATACTTAAGGTAAAATTAGCGCTTAAGCGCTCCAAAAACTAGCACTCAGGTAAGTAAGGTCGACACGTATATTAACCAACGCTTAAGCGCTGTCAAAATATTCCGTCATATTTCATTGTTATCACATTTTTTGTTTGATTGTGAATTTACATGAAAAAATGAATTCTTACTATAAACATGATTTTTACAAGTGTATTAACATTGTTTTGACGAGTTCATTTACATTGCTTGACCATCAGAATTGGGTTTGTTCTCCGGTATGGTCTAGGACCATACTGCAATGACAGATGAACTGTCAAAATATTCCGCCGCATTTCATCAGCACATTTTTTGTTTGGTTGTGAATTATTTACATGAAATAATGAATTCTTTCGATACAGTTGACTTCAACGAGAATAATAACATTGTTTTGTTAAAAAATAGTGTCCCAAGAAAATATATCAGAGACGGTAAAGACCCATTTACGTATTACGAAGAGGAAGAATTTAGAAGACGTTTTTGATTGAAAAAATGCGTCGTTCTGTATACAGTTTTGCCGTTGCTCATTGAGGGTTGCAAAGCCAACGATTTCTTCGATCTGTTATTTTATCTTCTATTACAGGTTTTTCTTTAATCAGAGCCACCAGCAGCTCCTTTTCCGCTGGAGAAAACAACATCTTTTTGGCGCTGAAATCGATCAAAACACTTTACATTGGATATTACATAAATGTATTTTTAAAAACTAATAGAAATTATAAACAAACAAATTCGTACTTACGGTTTACTTAAAGTAGTAATTGCGTTATACGTACTTATTTGTTGTCAAGTTTTATGCAAAGTTGATATGACATTGAAATTTGAAAGAGGCGGCAATGATAAGAGTGAAGTACGCCGAATATCGGTCGGAAGGTACTGACCAATTACAGAGCTGGGTTTTTTCGAGAGCCAATGACAAACCCGTACGTATCCTGGGGGTTGGGCACTACGCTGATTACTGCTTGAGTGTTCTTTGTGAAACAAAACGCTCCAGAATGTCGACCCTTGAGTAAGTGTAGCGCTTGAGTAAGGCACTTAAATCAGTTTTGATCGTGAATACGGGGGTGAGACTTTCTAGCAACCAGGCTGTGTGACATCCCAACTTTTTTGTACATGTCGGTTGGTATGAGGCTGACCACCCATGCTGTAAAAATCGGTTCACTTTTGCCAATGCCACCCCGGTTCAGGGAACGGCGGCAGGAGTTGCAAGGTTCATGTGAGGTTGTGTTAATTTGTATGCACACATGCAGAATGTGTAGGCGCAAACCTACATGCGCCTGTCTGTGGGCATGCATTTAATATGAGCCTTAAATGTTAACCCTACACTGCATACTGTTACATATTTGTAACATCTCTTTTAAATCCTCCTATCACTGTGAAATATTTTTTTTCTCACTTCAGTGCTATTTTATAATTTAGGTTACATCTCCCTGTCCATTGTGGTAAGGTTCAAACTTGCTCAACATAAACATTGAGTGTGAATATGACTTCTTTATTGTGGCTGGACAAAACTTATAAAAATGTGCTGCGGACGCTCTTGGTTTTTATTTTTTAAAAGTGGTTAATTTACAGTTAACAGTGATTAAAAGTATTTGTTACGACGAACCAAGATACATAAATGAGTAATCAAATATTTTTAAATTGATTACTAAGTATTTTGATGTTTGAAAATGAACCTCTTTTCGGCTGTTACAAATATGTTAACTTGTACACAAACGTGTGATTGCAGAAAAATGATTTCATATACAATAGGCAAAGTAGATTGGATAGATTTTGAATTTATCACTGAAGTAGAACATAAAAAAATATTGTGGCGGCCTTTCCTGGAAGTGAGGATGATTTTGAAGACTCAGATGATGAGTGGTTACCACCCCGTACACCTACATAAGACTTGGATGGAGAATCGATACCGGTTGGAGTAATTGATGATGGCAGGCAATATTATTTCTATGAAATATAAACGCAAGTCATAAAATGTGTTAGTTGTTAGAATTTACAATGAACCTACCTAAGTGTCACGTTTCAAAAGATAAAGAAGAAGAAGGTGCAGTGATGCTACCCGTTGAACCAGAGGAACAGCCAGTACCATTGAATTCAAAAGAAGCGGCCAAGAAACTCAAAGAAAAATATTCCCGACTACTTTGCAAAAGCAAAAACCTTATTCTAAATGAGGAATGTAAGAAATTTAGAGTGATTGTGTGATAAGTGATTCTTCGTTTTCACCTTCCATCAGGGAGTTGACGACACTTTTTACACTTTAAAAGTATTTTTTCAATGATGATTTGATAGATAGAATAGTGTCAGAATCTAATGTATTTTCAAATCAATTAGATCCAGTAAAGCCTGCAATCTCGTTTTTGTCAACTCCCACTGGCAAAGAGCCTGTAAAGACCGTAAAAAGTTTGATAGAATTTAAAACAAAAAAATAGGCACATATTGAGGCTTCGAAACTTGTAGAGGAATTCAATAAGCATATGAGTGGTGGTAGCCTCATGGATTGTTTGATGGAATGTTATAAGATAAAGATGAGAACAAAAAAGTGGTACATGAGAGTGTTTTAACATCTTTTAATTATGTAAATCATTAACAACTGGCTGTTTTACAAAACAGTTTCAATAAATGAAAAAAAATGCTTTTGGTCGACTTTCGCGCCAAATATGCCGATAACTTGTGCCATTGTGGTTACACTAAGACTAATAAACGTGGGTGACCCAGTATATCATCAGTTGAGGCTGATATTTTCAATGGAAGACTGAATTCAAGTACTACTGCCTATGTACCCTGAAAGATGTCAGAACGGACACTATTGGGCACTGTGTGGTATTTGATTATATCAGAATGAGATGCAGGTTACCTGGATGTAAGCTTTGCCTTCTAATATGTATCTCTGTGCTGATAAAAATAATAATTGTTTCATGAAATATCACACTTCATATTTTTTTCATCAAAAACCTAGTGATAATTAGCCTCAGCCATTCTTCAACAAGATTTGCAAGCCTCGAATATATTATCAGTTATAGTTTTTATATTATTTTTTTTATATTGTGTACTTTATTAGTATTCGTAACTTAAACCGTTGCTATTTGAACTGAAAGTATTAATTATTTTATTAATAGTAATTATTCGGAACATGTTATATGACGCCCGAAAATGATGCCTTGAAGTACAAGTTAACATATTTGTAACAACTGATTTTTCTACAATAAAGTACACAAAAAGTGTTTTTTGATTTTTTTTACTATTTTTCCCATTACTTATGTGGGATAATACATCCAAATACATTTTTTATTTGCATTTACAGAAAATCGTGCAGTGTAGGGTTAACATATCTTTGCAGCTAAGATTATAGATAGATTATAGATAGATTATAGAAAAGTGCAGACTCCATTCACAAGCAAGATCAATTTACAACCCAGGAAAGAGCATAATATTTGAAATTAAGTAATATTTTTGTGCCCCTCCAGGAATCCAACCGACTACTTTCTGATTACGAGCTTGAAAAGATAACGACAAGACCATGGACTTGTTTTCCAGTATATTATACAAAAATTCCCCCCATCACTTAAAATCACACGTATTGTCAACATGAATATAAAATAATGTTGAATTCAAATGTCACCAATATTATTATTGGCATTTACTCAATAAGTACTATATTTGAATTTAAAAAAATGATTTCTAGCCTGAAAACACATATAGTGTACATTTTAAAATCTTTTTTGTTATTTTGGTGTCATTGTTTACAAACAGATACATTTATTATGTAAGTCCAAATGTCACAAACTTTAATTTTTTTGTAACTTGACTTTTTCACTAAGATTTGGTTGTATCTAATCTAATCTAATCTAAGTTGCAAAGATATGTTACATTGGGAATTCACATTATATGCATTCTCAGAAGCATACACGTACAAGTTCGCGCTTGCGCATGCCGCATGTGAACCTATAACATAAAAACCCAAATCTCAAATGGACATACACCCGCAACTCTTGCCGTCTTTCCCTGAAACAGGGGTGACATTGGCAAAGTGAACCATTTTTTTACAGCATGGGTGGTCAACCCCATACCAACCATCTTACCAACAAAGCGTTAGATCTTGGCTTTGAACTCAGAAAATGTTAACATTTTACAGAACCCCAAAAAAACTAGCTTTCATAATATTTTTTGACCGCTCTCAAAATTGTTGACACATTAAGTGCATTTGCTCCCCAAAACTACATGATGTCTACTAGCACTCTCAGTGAATTCAATTCTTTAAATAGCTTTTCAACAATGATAATGCATTGTTCTTTAGTGTAGCGATCCATTTTCAATAATGTTCAATGAAAAGTCCCAAGATGTAGAACTAATCTGCCAAAGGTTATGACTAGGGAATGCAATCTCGTTCTCGCGAGATCGAGATCTCGTCCATATTTTGCGAGACTGAGTCTCGTTCAATTTTTGTAAGAGATCTCGCGAGATTGCGAGATTGAGTGGCGCAGCAAAATCAGTGCGGTGCAAAAACATAGCGCGGTTGCGCGCGAACTGCTCTGCGCATGCTGTAGGCACTACTCGTGGCTACAAGAATCGTTGACACTGTTGACAGCATTGAAAAAGCCCAATCGTTCAACAAATTCTGCAAATTCATTGGAGATACTCATTAAAAAAGAGATGAATTTGTATGAAGCTGGAGGGGTTAAAGGTGAACTCCTTCAGTTTGTACACATCTGTTTGTCGACTGTGGTTCCGACTAGTGTAGAGGCAGAAAGAGCATTTTCGGCCGCGGGGTACTTGGCCTGTAAAATCAGGAGTCGTCTATCTGATGAAACCCTTGATATGCTGTGTTTTTTGAGAAGCCACTTTCAAAAATAACTTATCCTTTTAATAACACTGTTTAAAAATACTTACATATCCTTAAAAATTACAAATGCTGCAGAAAGCTGAATAAGTGTTACATTTCGAATTATTTCAAAGTGTTTTTTTGTTTTGGTTTGAGTTTTTTGTTCATAATACTGCAGAAGGCTGATTTAGTGTTATATTTCGAAGTTTTTTTTATTTTTATTTTAAGTTTTTTTTTCATAATACTGCAGAAGGCTGATTTAGTGTTATATTTCGAATTTTTATTTATTTATATTTTAAGTTTTTTGTTGATAATAGGTACTGCAGAAGGATGATTTTTGTTATATTTCAAAGTGTTCTTTTTGTTTTATTTTGAGTTTTTTGTTCTTAACACTGCAGGAGGCTGATCTTTGTTATATTTCTTTTGTTATATATATCTTATGTATTGAAAATCAATAAACGGAATTAATAGTATTAGCGAATGTTTTTAGTAAAAATACCCAATTGGGCGAGATCTCGGAAAACTTGTAATCTCGCGAGACTGGCTTTACGGTCTCGCGAGATCTCGGCTAGGTCTAAAATCTCGCGAGATTGCATTCCCTAGTTATGACTGTAGGGAGGGCAATTGCTATGCTTAATGAGATCTCCTCCTCGGTTGATAGTAGTGTAGATGTATGAAAGCTTTCGCACGGTTTGTCCGGTAATCCATAGACTAAATCTAATCTAAATCTAAGCTGCAAAGATATGTATTATTTGAGATTCATATTAAATGCATTTCCACTAGCAGACACGCATAATTTCACGCTCACACATGCAGCATGTGGACCTACAATATAAAAAAACCCAATATCAAATGGACATAAGCCCTGCAACTCTTGCCGACCTTCCCTGAAACAGGGGTGACATTGGCAAAGTGAACCATTTTATACAGTATGGGTCGTCAGCCTCATACCAACCTATAAGTCAAGGAATACAAGCAATTAATTACATTTGAGTATAAAAAACAAATAAACACTAAACAATTAAACAGTAAAAAATTAAAAACCTACTAAACATATTCTATAAGAAAGGACAATCCTGGCAAAATGTTTTGTGTCTGAAAAGATCCTTAACTTTGTCGCCGTTCCGTTGAGAAATGGCCAGAACATCAGCAGAGCTACTTCCTCAGAGGGATTGTCTTTGTAAAGGCCATCCAGTCGCAAAAAAAACCCTTATAAATTAAGATTCATAGTTATTTGATGGTTGCGCATACCACAAGGGCCATGTTGATGAGCAGCTTGTGCGCATCGTGCATGTTGGATGCGTGCGTGTGCGCGTGACACACGAGACACTGTCTCACGAGCCACGCACCAACCACGCGCGCCTGCAGGAGGCCCGAACAGCGGACTGCCACGTGGCCATTCACAGCTGCGCACAGAACCTGTGAACGTTAACATGCATTAGAACATAAAATCTGGCCAAACAGTCTCCACGTATCTACTGACCACATTTCTAGATACTCACTTTGTGTTAAGAAAAAATCTAGATTGCCATCTTTGATTCAATTGTCAATAGATAAAAGCAACTACGCAGCCAAACTCTTTGCTGTGTTATATCCGAAGGGGTTGCATGTGGCAGGTGGAACCAATTTAATTGATTGCAGAGGCATGCACTTTGTAATCGTTCATCTTAAAAGATAAAAAATAAAAACAACTTTGTTTTCGATTACTTTGAGTATATTTTAATTCCACAACCAGTTTTGCAAACATCCGTTCGCATCATCAGGTGTTTTGTGTCTGAAAAGATCCTTAACTTTGTCGCCGTTCCATTGAGAGATGGCCAGAGAATCAGTAGAGTTACCTTCTCAGAGGGATTGCGAAGACAATTTTTTTTTTACAGTGAAGGGGACCGGCTTTACGACAACCACTTCAGTTGAAGTGGAGGTTTCCCAGTTCCTGAGGGGTCTGGTACTCCTTTCTTGTGACGTTTGATAAAAGCCTTTGGCATGGTATGCATGCATTCTACCAACTGAGCTATCAACCCGATACTGAGCTATTTATTTCGGCTTTACGATGAGGGTTGGACTTATGCCAACCACTTCACTTGAAGTTAGGGCTTCCCAGCTCCCAGCTTTCTCATTTCTTTTCAAGGCTGAGTAAACCTTGCCGGTACTACATTTTTGGTTTGAAATAAACACCGAAACAGGACATCATTTCGGGATTCGAACCCAAGCTCTCGGCATGGAATGCAAACACTCTACCAAATTAGTTATCGACCGGACCTGTTTAAAAAAATTCTGTTTATTGCGCAAAAATGAACCAACTTGTATGGGGGCATATTACATACATTTTTGATTGAAAATTTGTACTTGGCTATACCCATGTTGGTCGCATCTCTACTTTATACATAAAGTAATGCATGATGCAGGTTATGTTGGTGTGTTTACCAGCAGGATGAGATAATGGTAACTTTGTTGCATGCATAACATTTATTTAGCCCTGTTTATTTTTATATCACAATAAATTACCTTCCTTCACACTCACACATTAAACCCAATGCACTCGACACAAATTGCACAGATAACAAAATTGTGACATCACACGGCCAAGTTTCTAGGGAAAAGGCAAATAAATATTTTACTATTGGGCAAATTTGTACTGAGTCCATTATTTTTTAATCAATATTTGCAAAAAGATTTATTCAATCGTTGTGCAAATATTTTATCTATAATAATCTAAGTTGCAATTTTAGGATCATTTCTTTGGAGAGCACTGTTTTTGTGTGAATCGCACTTCAAAAGTCCACACGCCAATTTTGCAAGCGAGACCCAGTTTTGAGATACGGGTAGATAATTTTTGCAACCCTGTTTTTAATCAACCAATATTTTATTTGAAAATGATTTTTATGATCTGATCTGCTGGGAATCAAACTCATGACCTTCTGTTCATAAGTCCGTAATGTTAGCCACTAGAATTCGGACTGGTAGGGAGTTTACAGTTGTTTATTTTGGTTTTTGTGCTATCTATCCATGGAGGAAGTTCTATATATCCATGTATCTATCTATGAATAATTGACTCGCAGAGATAATATACTCGCAGAGTATAAAACTGCATTGGCTTCGTTTTTCGGAGAGGGTGGTCTACCGTGTTTGTCTGATGGTTTACAAAGCTGTCAATGGTATGGCTCCTTCATACTTGTCTGACATGTTCTCACGTGTTGAGATAGATTTGAGACGCCAAACTCTCAGATCTGCGGAGTGTGGGGTGGTTGACTTAGTCCAGCCGTCACGTCAGACACGCACTAATTTTGGGGACCGTGCTTTCCAGTTTGCGGGCCCAATGGAGTGGAACAGACTACCACCTAATGTGAGGAAGGCAGAAACTGTTGGTGTCTTTAAAGGAACACTAAAGACGCATCTTTACAAAAAATCTTATCCGTGATTTGAGAGGGCCCTTGAGGTGTGACACACACAAAAACGGCGCTCTTTTATTATGTGTAAGGTGGATGTCCCAATTATTGGCAGCTTAAGGAAATTTTTAAATTGAAAAGCTCATAGAAATTCGAATTTTTATCTGATTCTGTTTTTTTTTGGTAACAGGACATTGGAAATATGCCGCAGTATTTAAAAAAGAAAGAATTCAATCCAAATTATGTGAGGAAATAAGTTTTATTTAATTAATTGAACAAAAACTCCGATGTCCCTATTATTGGCAGGTGAAATTCGGATTTGTCCCAATTATTGGCATACCTTTGTCCCATTTATTGGCACCTCAGTTTTTTAATCGATACTTTCGTTACGCTAACATTTTTCTTAAAAAGGGGGAAGTTTTTATCAGAATAAGTGCAGAGAGGTTCAAGGAACAAACGTTTATTAAATTTTGGTCGAAAAATATAATATAGTTATACAAATAAATAAGAGAAGTGACAATTTTTTTTTTTTTTTAACATATTCACAAAACATCTTATTCGATGGCATTTGCTGGTCAACATCTTCCGTGTTTTTTTTTCGCTGAAGAAGTCACTTCTGGATCATCTGCCTTTATCTCTTTAACCTCTTTCTTCAATTTTCTCCAGACGATGAACAAATTAATATCCTCCATATTCTTTTTTTTTTATAATCATTAGCTTCCATATCCAAACATTTCCTGAAACTTTGTTATTTTACTGGTCCTACTAGTTTCTAGTCTGGAAAGTAGTTTATCAAGTATATCTTCATCTCCATCTTGTTCTGGTGCATTTTTAGTGCTTGAATGATTCACGGACGGAATTTTGCTGAAGTCGATTGCATTAACGTTCCACGGAAAGAGTCCGTACTTGCGAAAACCATTCTTCAAAGTATCAGGTTTGACAGATTTCTGAATTGAGGATGCTAGGAAGGGAGCGAAGTCTTTTTTCTTCAATTCGTAGTGCATATTATGTGTCTCCATGTGTTGGTTTCTTCCTTCCATTAATGCTTTAAGCTTGGAAAGACAGCGACATCCATCGGCTGAATGATGTGAGTGGCATTCGGGTAAAATGCTACGAGTATTATACCAAGTACTTTATCTCCTTTAAGACTAAGAAAAAAAGCTGCTTCATCAACATTAAAAATCCGCTCTGGATCTTTTGTGTCATCGGCATTAATGATAATGCGATCACCTAATGTGTTGTCAGGGTCTAAGATATTTGGCTTCTCCGGGTCTATCGCAAACCTCTTGCTCTGTAGGTACTTATGGATTTCCGCATGCCATCTGATTAATTTCTCTTTGGTGACAGAAGCCCGTGAGTTTGTCCAATTCTGTGGGGTTGGGATGCTAATTTCCCTGACGTGACAGCAGCAATTACTTTGACCATGTCTGCGCCATCATACATTTTTCTCTTTGGATCCCATCATACATCTGTAAAAGAGAGAAATTTGAGCAATAAGTATCGTATTTGTCTAACTGAAATTGTAAAAAAATGAAGAGTATAAATGAAAATTATAGCGCCGCTGAAGAACGTTTGGCAGAATGTGAGAGAAAAAAGGACTTATTAAGAGTTTTTTTCTAAGTTGCTTAAAATGATCTCTCCTGATAAAAAGTATGTAGTTTCCATTTTCTTATCCATTGTACTGTAACTTAAAATAATAAACTTCAGAGGTCAAAAAAAATGAATGCCAGTAATAGGGACATAACAGGTTTCAGCCTGCACCTATCATGGGCACCTCTGCCAGTAATTGGGACAAAAGAGATTTTGGTGTCCCTAATACTGGCATTTATTTTAAAAAAATAGTAAAAATGAGGTTATGCCAATGACAACAATGTTTCTATCTAGAGAAAGCCTTCACAAAACCACTGATATAATCAGAAACCATTCAAACTTAAAAGTAAAGTAGAAAAAAAAAACAAAATGCTCACCTTGTTCCTTATCGAAATCAGTAAGAAATCCCGCCAAATGCACCTTGCTGGGTAGGTGCTCACTTTGACTTTTTTTTTTGTGTCCAAAGCTGCCACCTATAGGTACACTTGAAACTAGAAACACAGTTTGGACAACCTATGAAATATTTATTCCACATTTTTTCTTAACTTTCCCTGCCTTTGAAGCCTTATTATAAGTTAAAAACTGAAAAAGTGCCAATAATTGGGACACTGCCAGTAATTGGGACATCCACCTTAGGTACCTTATAAATAAATTATTCTTGTATATATATATATTCATACAACCAATAACAGCAATCGAGGATTTTCTTAAAAAATTAAATAAATATATGAAATGAAAAAAAAACAATCTCAATGTTTTAATATGCTTACCTCATTTTTGAAAAAATATCCTAGTTTTCCGTCATTGGTTGTACGAGACTCATTTATGGATACTAGCAAGAATAAAATTGAAAATTTGGTTACAGGGTGCAATGATCTCTCCTTGAAATTATTACAAGAAAACTTGATAATGTCGCGGTTCCATCAAAACAAACATAGCCTACAATAAGGTTAGAAATATTTATGTTTATTCTGATGAAAATTTAGAGACAAAGCGTTGGGGATTGATCTGGGGGTAAATAATAATATAATAGGGGTATTTGACGAGTCAAGGTCAAGCCTGTTTACCTCTTGAAAAAAGGGATCTCTTTGTTCCAGGCAGGAGAGCTGCAGGTCCTCAGTCTTCAGGCCCACAAGGGCTCCGTTTACTTCACTGATCGACACATTTAAGCATTTGCACGTAATCAGCATAATGTCGACTTTAATCCGACTCCACGCAATCTTAAAATAAACACAAACTTATTAAACACTCCGTGTTTAAAATCGGACGTCGGGAGTAGAGAGTTGGAAATGGCTGACAAAAATATAAGCAAATATACAAGTTTTTTTTATTGCATTTGAAACAAGTCTGACAGCTGCTCGCCTGACAGATTAATGCTGTAAAAAATAACACGTTTCCCTACAACTAAGGTAAAATTTTTATGAGTATAAGTACATTATTATTTATAATGATTCATGAATCTTCAATAAAATAATAGGGGATACAATACTATATTACAAGTAGCAAATCAGATTTTGTTATTGTTTGCTTAGAACCAACAACACCTAGTCGTTGATCTTATCTCGCTGAGAAAATCTTCTTATTTAAATTGAAATGATAAACTGACACATAAGATTCACATGAAATGCATGCTCACAAGTAGGCACGAGTAAGTTTGCGCTTACCTATGGCGCTTACACATTTAATTTTGACACATTTAATAAATAATAATAATAACAGGCTGATTTATTTTAAATTACACATGATAAGAGAGCGCCGTTTTTGTGTGTGTCACACCTCAAGGGCCCTCTCCGATCATGGATAAGACTTTCTAAACAAGTGTGCCTTGATTTTATTTAATGAATTTAATTGACCATAAGCCCTAAAATAAAAACTTATAAACAAAAATTATCGATCCTCAAAAACGGAAAAAAGCAAAATCAATACTTAACAATCGTATCATAATAAATCAAGAACTTGGTTAATCGAGCTTTTGAAGGTTGTATGATTTTATGTTCTAGGATAATATGGGGAAATTGTATAGAATTCACTTTCACCTGTCGGGTGCTTTTCATATCGGTATTTTTTTTTCACATTCAGGTACACTGTGTACAGCTGATTGTCAATACATGCATATTACGCACATTTTCTCAATAGCTGCATCTCTGTTTCTCTCACACTACTGGTATTAAGATGAGTGAAACACAAACTTTACATAATACAATATATTATGTTAAAAGTTACACCGTGCTATTTTTGATGTCTCGCTCTTTCACATTGAAATTACATTTTCTTTTCACGATTTGGCAGCTGCTCGTAGGCATGTACTTCCAAGTATAATATTTTTGCGCAAAATTAAGATATTTTCATTCGACTAATGTTTTTTCAGTTTTAAAATCAAAAATAATTTAAAGTAAATATGTCATTAATAAATATCGATGAAAATATACCTATTATTTATTTTGTTGCGCAATATGAAGTGCCTTCTAGCAACACTTTAATTTGACGGTAACAAGAAGTTATCGAGTAATCGAGTATTATCAGTGTAGATTCCAAATTTTGTATGAAAATTATATAGCGCCTCTATAACTTTCCACACAAAATTGGCTAACTTATTATTACTTTTTTGCGTCGTAAAAGCTTTGATCACTACACTACGTGTATACTCGCAAACTTGACATTTGTATCATATCCGTTTTAGAACTAAAAAAAAATACAATTAAATTTGACTTATGCAGTATGAAGCGGCAAATACAAATTTTCCAGAAATGAACATTATTTTATTATTATTATTGTAATCTTTTGCGATATTTTTTCTAACAATTTTCGTCTTCTTTTTGTGTTACTTCTATCGAATGACGATCACAGTAGCAACTTAATTTTAGATGCTACAGCTTTAAAACAAACAATATACCTATTGGCATAGAATCTTCTCGTCGGGTAAACGTCACAGATTTTATAGTAACCTTTCCAACCAAAAACCAAATATTATTTCATATTTTCCCTAGCAAACCAAGCTGAGCTGTTATGCTACAATGTTATTTGTGCGAACTTGATTTCGCTTCAATTTGTGTAATCTTTAATCTTGAATGAGGTAGGAGCATTTTTGAATTTGGAATTTTTTTCTCAGCGAGCAAAAGTCAGTCTTTTATGGGACTGCCGTTCTTAGCACCCACTACAAAATATTTGTTTGCCTTTTCCCTAGCAGCCCGGCCGGGTCTATAATCTATAATCTAAGTTGCAAGGATATATTCATTCAAAGCTCTCAGATGTATGCCCACAAACAAACACGTGTAGTTCGCGCTTACAAATGCTGATTGTGTACTTACAAATAAAATCCAAACCTCAAATGAACATAAGCCCTGCAACTCTTGCCGACATTCCCTGAAACAGGGGTGACATTGGCAAAGTGAACCATTTTTTACAGTATGGGTGACGACACAATATTCCAATTCACATGCGGACCTCGGTATTTTATCATTTTTCTCATGTAGGTAATAATAATTTTCATTTTTTTTTTTTTTTAAGAAATCCTGTGCGGGAGACTCCCTAGATTCTAAAGACTCTAGGGGTCTATGACACTTGTTGTAGTGCCGCAGAGGTGTACGAGCTTGGTCGTCGCTACAAAGCGCCAATACTCAAGCAAGACCCAGTTGCTGTGAGGCTGGATGGACCTTTGGTGACCGGTCATTGGTAAAGGCTTATGAATTTTTCAACCCAGCGAAGAGCATATTCGAAATATAAATGGTATATTTCTGTGCTCCGCCGGGATCCCAATCCACAACCTTCCATTTACGAGTCCGAAGTGTTGCCACTACGGACTACGGACCGGTCCAAGATGTACCTGAGCGGTTACCCATCCAAGCGCTGACCACGCCCAATGTTGCTTCTATCATTCAATATGAAATATTTTTGTTTGTAGGTAGTTATCTATTTATAATGAAATGTAAAATATCAAATGAGCTGATTTTCAAAAATATATTTTTCAAATAAAATTACAGTGTGACGTAATCATCGAGATATGTTGTAATAGTTTCAAAGTATTTATAAATTGTAATTTTATTTTGATCAATTAAGTAATTTATTTTATTGAAATTTGAGAAAGAAAATTTCATCATACATTTCACGTCAACATAATAGCAAAATAAATAACTTTTATGTTAATCTATGCATTTTCAATTATGTGCAATTGGCACCCCTGTTTCAGGAAATATCGGCAAAAGTTGCAGCTTATGCTTTTTGAGTTTTGGGTTGTATGCTGAAAATTCAGATGTTTAAGCGTGAACCTATGAATTCGAATTAAAATAGTTATTTTTCTACTCCCATTTGGTAATTTACTAATTACAAAACGGCTAACGCAATCACAATGCCATACATTTCTACACCCGTTGCATAATGTTACATTATGCAACCGGTAACCGTGTTAAAATGAACATGTACGCATGCGCATTGTCAGAATTGGAACCATTTTTTAATTTCAAATGTCAACCTTGTATGGGGGTATGAAGACCTGTCAATCCAAGATGGCCGCAAGCGATCAGCTGATTAGGCTTCATACAATATTAGTGATATTCGGTAGGTAGGAATTACCGTGGTGATGAGACTTTCAGCCCTGTTCAGATGAAAATAAATAAGTATATTTTATGTGTAGAGTCAAATAAAAATTGTTAATAGTGCTAAAATTTATCGAATTTATTTATCGGATTGCTCCAAATAAAGCTTTCCTTTTTTCAATGGAAAATAAAAGGCTTGAAAGGAAAACAATACAAAAAATTTCACCGCAAAAAATAAACAAACTCAAAAAGTTACTTGGTTAATAGGTGAGTATGAGGTTGATCACCTATGCTGTACAAATTTGGTTCACCTGCCAATACAACTGCAGGGCAAATGTTTATTTGAGTTTTGGGTTTGAATGTTTAAGCTTATATGCAGGATGTAAAAGCGCGACCTTATACATATGTGTCGGCTTGTGGGCATGAATTCAATATGAAACCTAAATATAATTTATTTTTCAACTTAGGTTAGATTAGATAATCGAAGGGAATGATAAATCACACGTTTTGACAAAGGTAAGGTTTTAATTACTTCAAATGGACGAGTACATTATAATGACTATTATTCACTATTTTGTTAATTCTCTCATGGTCGTAGAAAAAGTATTGTATGCCACTGCACGTAATTAGTCTTTGTAACACTCGTGCTTTCTATTGTGCCATTCATGGCTGCGCCTCATGGCACAAACTAGCACTCGTGTTAAAAAGACTATCATTACTTGGCAGTGGCATAAATAACTATTATGCCACTGCCAGAAAATAGAAATAAAAAGATATAGAAAGCACGAGTGTTACAAAGACTAATTACGTGCAGTGGCATACAATACTTTTTCTACGACCATGAGAGAATTAACAACGCAACTCAACGCAACTAAGCTACACATATAGTGTAACTTCTTGCCGCGTTATCCCGAAGGGGTCGCATGTGGCGAGTTGAACCTATTATTTTTACAGGTAAGGGGGCCGGCCTTACGCCAACCACTTCAGTTGAAGTGGGAATTTCCCAGCTCCCGAGGGGGCTGGTACTCATTTCTTGTAAAGGCTGAGTAAGCCTCGCCGGTATTTATATTATGGGGTTTGAAATACACACCGAAATTGGAAATCATTTCTGACACCCTCCTCGGTGGGATTCGAACCCGAGCTCACGGGGTACAATGCAAGCACTCTACCAACTGAGCTATCGACCGGACTAACAAAAAATAGTGAATAATAGTCATTATAATGTACTCGTCCATTTGAAGTAATTAAAACCTTACCTTTGTCAAAACGTGTGATTTATCATTCCCTTCGATTATCTAATCTAACCTAAGTTGTAAAAATAAATTATATTTAGGTTTCATATTGAATTCATGCCCACAAGCCGACACATATGTATAAGGTCGCGCTTTTACATCCTGCATATAAGCTTAAACATTCAAACCCAAAACTCAAATAAACATATGCCCTGCAGTTGTATTGGCAGGTGAACCAAATTTGTACAGCATAGGTGATCAACCTCATACTCACCTATAAACCAAGTAACTTTTTGAGTTTGTTTATTTTTTGCGGTGAAATTTTTTGTATTGTTTTCTTTCAAGCCTTTATTTTCCATTGAAAAAAGGAAAGCTTTATTTGGAGCAATCCGATAAATAAATTCGATAAATTTTAGCACTATTAACAATTTTTATTTGACTCTACACATAAAATATACTTATTTATTTTCACTGAACAGGGCTGAAAGTCTCATCACCACGGTAATTCCTACCTACCGAATATCACTAATATTGTATGAAGCCTAATCAGCTGATCGCTTGCGGCCATCTTGATTGACAGGTCTTCATACCCCCATACAAGGTTGACATTTGAAATTAAAAAATGGTTCCAATTCTGACAATGCGCATGCGCACATGTTCATTTTAACACGGTTACCGGTTGCATAATGTAACATTATGCAACGGGTGTAGAAATGTATGGCATTGTGATTGCGTTAGCCGTTTTGTAATTAGTAAATTACCAAATGGGAGTAGAAAAAATACTTTTAAAATCATTTTGTGACATTATATCATACAAAAAAGGTTTTAAAATATTTTATATTGTTTTGAAAGTACTATACAGGCAGATTTAATGGATCGACTTCTTAGAGGTTTTTCTTAATATTTACAAACTAGACTACTTGTTGATCCGCGGGGATATTTTATTTCCTTATTTCATCCCTACTCTCCAGGTAAGACAGCTGCTGTTACCGTCGAGCAAACTTGATGACTTGCCGACTCCCTCTAACAGTTAGCTGTTAGACGGTCTCTAAACGTTGAAATTTCAAATGAAAAAAAGATTTACACAGTAGCTGATCAACATGGAAAATATTGGAGGAGGCCTACGTCCAGGAGTGGACTGAGAAAGGTCAAAGAAGAAGAAGAAAAAAGTAAGAATGACCGTGCATTTTCTCTGATACGACCACTGTTGCTATCATTATTGCAAAGGTCATCATTGGGGCAAGATGTAACTTTTTGATGGGTAGGTATAGGTACCTACTTAAATTTGAAAAAATTATAAAATACTTTTTTTATTTTTAAATGTTCGAATATCATTTGTTTCGCCTATGTTTCAATTCGACCTCACAAAGGATTAACAAGACAAACTATGTTTTTATGTTAATTAACTGCCATTTTTTTCTTCGAAGAAAGTAATTAATTAGTATTTTAGTTTTAAGGTTAACGCGCAATTCCAGAATGAACCGCATTGTGACGCCGCAACCGCTCAGACCTCACGTGGCCATTTTTATTGAATATTATTTAAATAAGACATTGTTTGGATTTCAGTATAACGTATAGTCTTGGCCGACGTTTGATTTTGCACCTACCTGAAACGTAATTTATTTAATTTTACGTAAAATCGTTCACCCCTGACCTAGACGATGAGAAAACTTCGCTTACCCATAGATATGCATTGCAATTTTCTCTTTCATTCCTGATATCATTAATTAATATTCTTCAGCAGCTAAGTCGTATTTAACCTTGTAGATTGATACATAAATTGCTCCCATTATGAGCATTTGCTTACCTGTATAATTTTTAGCAATGTTGATAGTCTTTCTTACAAGAAGGTAGTACCTACTTAAGTACTTCCACCTCAGCTGTGGTGTTAGGGGATGACGGTTATATTACCTTTGTTTTAGTTGGTAGGTAGGTACCTACCTACTTTTTTTTTTTTTTTTAAGAAATCCTGTGCGGGAGACTCCCTAGGTTCTAAAGACTCTAGGGGTCTATGACACTTGTTGTAGTGCCGCAGAGGTGTACGAGCTTGGTCGTCGCTACAAAGCGCCAATACTCAAGCAAGACCCAGTTGCTGTGAGGCTGGATGGACCTTTGGTGACCGGTCATTGGTAAAGGCTTATGAATTTTTCAACCCAGCGAAGAGCATATTCGAATATAAATGGTATATTTTTGTGCTCCGCCGGGATCCGAATCCACAACCTTCCATTTACGAGTTCGAAGTGTTGCCACTACGGACTACGGACCGGTCCAAGACTTACATGATAAGGCGCAATTTTTTATTTTAAAAATGCCATCTCTTTATCAGATTATTGAAGGCATGAGCTATACAACGGCAAGTATAGGTAAACTATCATTCCCACAAGAAAATCATATGGAGAGACGAAGAATTTTTACATTTTTTGTGGTCCCTTATTTTTATCGTGAAGTTCTTATTATTTCTCATATTTTATACCTACGCAAAAACCGCAACTAACTACACATATAGTGCAACTTCTTGCTGCGTTGTCTCCAGAGGGGTCGTATGTGGTGAATGTAAGCTATCTATATTTTCAGAGAAAGGTACCACTTCAGTTAAAAAGAGTAATAACAGTTAACAGTATATATGTGCGAGGTACATTTTTAGACGACTTTCCTCTAATTTTCGAAGCGTACTATGGATAAAGAAATTCGAAAACGATTCTTCTCAGGGTGGTACTTATTTGGCCATTCATACTGTAGAAAAAGTGCACAAAGGGTTCCAATCATAATCTTCATCATCAATGACATTACAATCCGGGGTTGGTCCTTCCTTGATTAACCGAAGCCACCGCTGCCTGTCGAACGCTTTTCTTCTCTAGTCCCATACGCCTACCGCATGGCAATCTGCTACTATTATGACTGGGTCTTCCCACTGTTCTGCGCTCCATTGGGTCCGTCATCACATCCATGTTTTCCAAGATCCGATAGTCCATTCGCTGTATGTGACTCAATCCTCATCATATCATGCAGGCTGCTGACTTTTATTGACCGGACCACATCAGCAGAGCTGTGGGCGTTGGTGAGCTGACGGCTGATGTCCTGAATCTTTATCTTCTTGCCAATACTATTCTCTTCCAGAGAACAACACGAATATTTTTTTTCAATGCTCTAAAGCAGGCTTGTCCAACATACGGCCTGCGACGACATCTAGTTATTGCGCAATATATTATATGTAAGGCAGCGGTTTTTTTCAAATTCGGGGGCGCTATTTTTTTCCGTGAATATTGAAATTGCGTGACTACACCCCCCCCCCCGTCGATAGAATTTTTATGGACCAAATGAACTTCTAAAATTGTCCGAACTTGTAAAATTGCCCCGTCAACAGAATTATTATGGACAAAAGTACAACAACAAAAAATTCTAGCCCGCCATGATACTAAAT
This sequence comes from Agapetus fuscipes, assembly GCA_951799405.1. Taxonomy (NCBI): domain Eukaryota; kingdom Metazoa; phylum Arthropoda; class Insecta; order Trichoptera; family Glossosomatidae; genus Agapetus; species Agapetus fuscipes. Next base: position 9,922,031 of record OX637339.1, read on the forward strand.
CCGGCCCGCCACGATTTTGAGTTGGACACCCCTGCTCTAAAGATCTTCCTCCACATCTTCAAATTAAATTTTTGTAGCTGACAAATGCAACGAATTTACTCCGCTCATTTTTTTTGTACATTAATGCATCTAAATCTAAATCTAAGCTGCAAAGATATGTATCATTTGAGATTCATATTAAATGCATTCAATATAAAAAACCCAATCTCAAATGAACATAAGCCCTGCAACTCTTGCCGACCTTCCCTGAAACAGGGGTGACATTGGCAAAGTGAACTATTTTTTACAGTATGGGTGGTCAGTCGCATACCAACCTATCACTCAAGGAAATGCATCATTTGTATTTATTAATTACTATCTATTCCTTGACTTAAAGGTTGGTATGAGGCTGACCACCCATACTGTAAAAAATGGTTCACTTTGCCAATGTCACCCCTGTTTCAAGGAATGTCGGCAAGAGTTGCAGGGCTTATGTTCATTTGAGGTTTGGATTTTATTTGTAAGTACACAATCAGCATTTGTAAGCGCGAACTACACGTGTTTGTTTGTGGACATACATCTGAGAGCTTTGAATGAAAATATCCTAGCAACTTAGATTATAGATAGATTATAGATCTAGGTACCTAGTCTACACATGAATTTCAAAGATATTTGTTTTCTTTATTGATGTAGGACGTAGACAGTCATACCTTTCACTCGATAATGGTAGATAAATTGTAAATTGTAGCAGAAAACATGTTGGACGACTATGTAGTTATGTACCTACATATCGATGCAGTGATTTTGCCATATTTTGCTATTTTCCACTCGTAGGCAGCAGCTGTGTCACATTCTTAATTGGCAACTTGTCTGCTGCATTTTAAAATAACCAGTTCGGTCGATAGCTCAGTTGGTAGTGCTTGCATATAATGCCGTGAGCTCGAGCTCGAATCCCACCGAGGGTGTCAGAAATGATTTCCCGTTGCGGTGTTTATTTCAAACTCCAAAATAAAATACCGACAAGGACTACCAGCCTTCTCGGTAGCTGGGAAACCCCCATTTCAGCTGAAGTGGTTGGCGTAAGGCCGGCCCCCTTACCTGTAAAAATAAATAGTTTCAACTCGCCACATGCGACCCCTTCGGAGATAACGCGGCAAGAAGTTACACTATATGTCTAGCTTAGTTGCGTTTTTTTTGTACTCTTAAACCTAGTTTTCATTATGAATCCTATGCAAGGTCAAAATAAAACGTATGCGAAACAAATGGTATTCGAATTTTTAGATGAGGAGCGAACCTTTTTGAATTTTGAACCTTTTTCTCGTCGAGCCAGTCTTGTGGGGGATTGACGTCCTTAGCAGCCAATAACAAAATATTTGTTTGCCTTTCACCTAGCAACTAGGCCGGGTGACGTAACCATATTGTTCAGGTCAATTCATGATCATTCTAAATCTAAACCTAAGCTGCAAAGATATACATCATTTAAGATTTATATTAAACGCATTCTCTCAAGCAGGCACGTATAAGTTTGCGCTAACACATGCCGCATGTGGACCTACAATTTACAACTCAATCTCAAATGTTCATAAGCCCTGCAACTCTTGCCGACCTTCCCTGAAACAGGGGTGACATTGGCGAAGTGAACCATTTTTTACAGTATGGGGTTTTTTTTTTTTTCGCAAAAAGTTGACCAAAGAATATTTTCCGAATCAATATCTAACTTCGTCTCAAAAAATCCGTCGACTGTAGGCACAGGTTTTAAGGGGACTATCGCCTCCCTATCGCCTCATCGCCCCTTGCGTAATCGTCGCCCCCCTAAGAGCCCAAATCGCCCCTTTGTTGGGAACCACTTATCTACGTGAATCAGTATCAACATTTTCACAAAACGAACACTCCCAAAATGATCACAACTTGGACAGTATAACGTCTGTCGGGTCAGCTGGTGTGTTTATAATAAATTGTAAATAGATTGGTCTGCATTGCTTTTTATTAACAAAAAAAAACTGAAGAACCAGATTTACGTAACTGTTAGTTACGTTAGTATAGTAAGCAAGAAAATATAGTTCACGTTTCCAGTTTTTTCCAGAATTTAGGAGATCTAGGACGCTCCACGATCGTGACAAGTTCTTTGATGGAAGTTTGTAGCTACAACATAAACAGTTGTTGTTGTTGTGCTTGTGAACCAATCTGACCCAGAGAATGATAACTCCTCAGTAGAATATACTTCTGATGACGCTGGTGCAATATCAAACTTAAATAAATCATGTTAGGTGCAAGGCAAGCTATCTCCATGTTGCAAATGCTTTTGGTAGAGGTGTCCGGTCGATAGCTCAGTTGATACTGTTGGTAGGATGCTTGCATTCCATGACAGTGAGCTAGGGTTCGATCATCACCTAGGGTGTAAGAAAAGGTTTCCCGTTTCGGTGTTGATTTCAAAACCAAAATACAATACCATTTACTCAGCCTTCTCGAGAAATGAGATCAGTCCCCTCGGGAACTAAGATACCTCCACTTTAACTAAAGTGGGTGGCGTAAGGTCAGCATCCTTCCCTGTAAAATTAAATAGGTTTTACTTGCCACATGTGAGGCATTCAGGAACTACACAGAACTATAAGTTCCACTATATGTGAAGCTTAGTTGCGTGTTAATACAAATAAAGGCATATCTATATATGCAGTATGCACCATCAATACTTATCATAACTGGCAAGACAATTTGAATAGGTCTCTTGTTGGCCTCCTTGATTAACTGCAGACAGCACTGGGATACTAATTCAATAGTATTGCGAGCGTGACTTTTTTTTTTCAATGCGCATTTACACATTTTTTTACCCGCACTGTCGAGAGTCTGTCACTCCATTGTTCTTCCTTACTACAAAATGTATACGCTCGCGAACAATAAACCTGTCATGAAAGTTTCTCGTTTGTTAACCATTTGTTCATGTTCCTCGCGATACCTAAATAGTAGCCCCCTACTTTGCCAACGCTTTCAAACCTTAATTTCTTAATCCCTCAAGACTTTAATAAATAAACTAGGGCCTGAAATTTCCAATCTTCAACCGACATTAGACAGGCACAAGAATTATAAATGAGACATACTTTTGTAATGTAAATGTGTATACATTCATGGAGTTTACAAGTATTTCATGATAAATAAATCTTGTGTCGTTGTTCCATTTTCTCAGGAAAATATTTTCGCCAAAAGCTTGACGTATAAACAAAAGCTAAACAAAAGACATCATGACATGTTTTTCTAGTTTATCTCTCAAAGATGCAACGTTGTTTTGACATCGTCCTTCTAATTCAGTGGCTCTGAACCTGTGGGCCGTGAGACATTTGGAAAAGTCATGCAGCATACATAAAAAATGTCAATGAGTAGATTATTTTAAACTTATGAGTGATTAACGAGATGGTGTGGAATGAAACACAAGGCAGTACCTTATTGTGCCAGCAATTTGTCCCTGCTGGTCACCATCTTCTTGTAAAGGCAGTGCCTTTGTGTGTTAGTTTTTTTTCTCTGCTAGTCACCATCCTCTTGTCTGATCAGGTGATCACGTGCAGTCATATTGTAGGTATCTCTTTCTACTCGTATGACGTATCTATCTTTATAATGGGTAGACGTATCGAGACTGCTGGGGCAGGTCATATGTCTATTAATTTTGACAGATGTGGTTTATTGTTTTGAATCTTCTGGCCCCTGATTGATTGCAAGAAGGCCGCAAAGTGGTGCTGGTCGAAAAAAGGTTAGGAATCACTGTGATTTAACAGTACAATGAGTTATAATAGATTTTGGTACTAGCTTCCTAAAACAAGAAGTGTTATCTGTTGTGTTAATTTAATTTGATAATGTTTGTCACACGTCATCGCTGGAATTTTTATTTATCATCTTGAAAAGACATTGCAGGGACAAGAGTTAAAAATGTTAATTGCATTGAGAAAAAATACTTTTGAGTTCCTTCCACAACCACGCAACTTTTGCATATTTGAAAATCAATTTTAACGCTCTTTTTCATCATCTTTTTGGTCCAATTTGGTCCAACCTCTTAGGAGTACTTCAATTACGCTTTCAACTTCTTCACTTTCTAACTCCTCGTTAATTTACTGTTTCTTCCCTTTCATACGCTTCATTAAACCACTGTTTCTCCCATTATAAATATTATTCGGTCCACTGTTCCTCCCACGTTCCTCCCTTTTCAAATGACTCATTAATTCATTGCTCGTTCCCTTTCAAACGCCTCTAGAATCCATGCTGTTACTTCATTTTAAATCGTTATTTAGTCCACCGTTCCTTCCATTTCAAACGCCTCAATCAATTACTGTTCCTTCCCTTTCAAACACCTCAACCAAGTACTGTTCTTTCCTTTTCAAACACCAATCAACCACTATTCATTTTCTTTCAAACACCTCAACCAACTACTGTTCTTTCCTTTTCAAACACCAATCAACCACTATTCATTCTCTTTCAAACACCTCAACCAACTACAGTTCTTTCCTTTTTAAACACCAATCAACCACTATTCATTCTCTTTCAAACACCTCAACCAACTACTGTTCTTTTCTTTTCAAACACCAATCAACCACTATTCATTCTCTTTCAAACACCTCAACCAACTACTGTTCTTTCCTTTTCAAACACCAATCAACCACTATTCATTCTCAACACCTCAGTTAACCACTGTTCCTTTCTTTTCAATCGCTTTCCTTTCAATCGCTTTCCTTTCAAACATCTCGTGAATCCACTCTTACTCACCTTTCAGATACTCTTTGATGCGCTCTAAATGCCTTTTGTTATCCTGTAATGCCTTTTTCGTCTACTCACTCGCCCTTCTGGTCAGATGTAACGCCCTTTTTGATACGCCTATTTGTTCACTTTTCTCTCAGTTACGTCAATATTTACTCTACATCTATAGATATGTACTTACACTGTTTTTTGTTATCAAAGGACCACTATTAATACAAAATAATAATACATATTTAATACGACATCGCTAAAAACTGCTTCAGACGGGCACACCTGTTAAGTGGTTTGCAAGTAAGTTTGCAATCCTATCGGGGAATATACCAAACAATTATTTTATGTATAATTGTTTGCGTGCTAGCTGTATTTCTAGCTTTTGATCTTCAAAAAAGGTCTCTTTGATCTTTATGATTTCATAAGATGACCGTCGATATTTGATAGAAGATTTGGGTTAAGGGCGGCTCGAGATTTAATAAAAATGCTGAGTGGTATATTTTGAACATAATTTTCTATCGGAAGTCTTAAGCCATTGGAAATACCGAAGAATATAAATTAATAAGCAAAAATAAAAATTGCACAGCCTTTTTGGAGTAACGCTTTCTAGGTAACCAGATTTTTTCAATCGCCACTAAAACAACTCATAACGTATTGTTATGTAAATATGAAATATAAATATTTAAAATAAGTAGGTATTTGTTATAGTTATAAGAATTCTGTATTGTATTGTGTGGGTAGGAATCATTAAATAAAAATACTTCATTGAATAATAGAAGCATCGAGAAATAATGATAACTACGCCTTTCTGGAACTGTCTAGCGAATATAGACCTAGATTGTACTGTTTTGAAGAGTATAAGAAGGGGGTGAGTTGCTTGCAGAGCCAGTATTCTACAAGCTTTACAACCATATACATTGAACCAAAACCAGTGAACAAAAACCAAGTGTAACGGAATAGTCGAGAATATCTTTGTGCACAAAAATTAATAAAAGTGTAAAATAAACAACTGTATAAGAAGACCAGTATTTTTAATTGAAAGACTGTTGAACCATATTCAGTGATCTGTGGTTGAACGGGTTGAACCCTAAATTCGTAACAGTATATTTTTAAACGTTGCGAATTTTCATGAATATTGAACATTCAGTATGACGTATATAACATTGTTATATTTCACTTAAAACAGTTAAAACGCCGTAGTTAGTACTCAGGTTTGTTTTGGTTCACAATAAAGAAAAAATGTGCGTTGGGGGCCCATGTTCTTCTCACACCAGGGATCTATAACCTAAGTCGCAAATATTTATTAACATTTAATGCATGTCCACAGATATACACTTGTATGTTGCGCTTACCTACACATGCTGCGTGCGTAGGTACAAATTAATTTAAATCTCAAATGAACATAAACCATTCTACATTTGTCTTAGCTGAAACACGAAAAAGCGAAAAACATTGGCAAAAGGGAAACAAATGATTTGAGTATATTTGATAGAATCAGCATTAAAAATACTTTTGTTTTTTTTTGTAATCACTAATATTTTTAGCAAGTAGTAAAAGTACGTACATGAAAAGACACGCAAAATCATATACCGACACTTAATTACTGACCACTGCTTTGGTGCGAACATCTTCTTACTCGGCGTGGTTTTTTTAAATTTTCATTTAGTTTAGTTTTAAAGCAGGCACATCGTGGATCGTTTTTCAGTGAAACCACAGTACTGTTCGCAGTGATACTAAATATACTAGAAATTGCTGAATTTAAATACAATCGCACCGTAGTGTTTAATTTTTTAGCAGACTTCATTTACAGCCGGACAGTCGAACTGAAAACAGCTCGTGAATTTCGCACATGTGAATTTATTAAAAAAGAAAAGAATAGTTTAGTGAAGAATTATAAAATTACTTATTTCGTGTAACATATTTTTTTTTTGCATACGTGGTTGATGTATGAATATTATAATTTTTGTTATTTATTTATTGAATATTGAAAGTATTGTTATTTGTTTGCACAAGTGATTTTTTTGACATTTTTTCAATTAGTGTGGATATTCAATAAAAAAGCAAAATGGTTATAAGGAGTAAGGTAAGAAAAAAAATTTTAATTAGACTTTTTACATTAGTTTTTGAGTTACTTTTTTTAATAGTTTGAAAATGTCAGTAGTTTTAATGTGACTTTTACAAATTTTTAAAGTGACTTGAAATACATAGGTACCAATTTTTATTTTTAAAGTGTTTTTTTCATACACAAGAAGTTTTAACTTAACTTTTTACATAGTCCTAAAGTGGATTTTAAGTAATTATGGAATGGGAATTTGGCCATAGTTTTCTTCTATGTCAGCTATAATCTAAGTTGCAGAGATACAGTAATATTTAAAGTTTATGTTAAATGCATGCCCACAAGCAGACATGGGTTTCTTACAAAATACGCACTTACAAAATAAAGACTCAGATCTAAGATGAACGTAAGCCCTGCGACTATTGCCGACCTTCCCTGAAACAGTGGTGGCATTGGCAAATACAGCTAGCGCAGTTTTTGCTGTCTTGTCAAAGAGGTCGCATGTGGCGAGTGGTGCATATAATATATTTCCGGTGTTACGCCAACCACTAAACTCACAGCGCGGGTTTCCCAGCTCGCGAGGGAACAGGTCCTCATTTTCTTGTGAACCTTTGTTTTGGATTTGAAATAAACACCCATACCGAGAAAACATTTCTGTCACCCTAGGTAGGGATCAAACCCTAGCACTCTGGATTCGAACGCGAGTGTTCTACAAACTGAGCTATCGACCTGACTTCGTTGATGAATTTTTCCAAATTAAGAAAAGACGGCCTGAGTCAAAGAGCTTATGACATTGTTCAATTTTGAAAGGAAGAAGAAGTGAAAATGGGATTGAAATTGGCGCGAAAAAAATAAAAATTGGCAAAAGTAGAACATCAATATTTATGCAGAGTAGTTATATTGTTATAAACATGTCAAAAATAAATTGACTGAAAAGCAGTATAACGTTTTTTGATATAATTTAATACTTACCTCAAAATGATTTAGATTTGCGAAAATAATAGATATCAGGCATGTGAAGCGCATTCTGATATCCTCACTAGAATGGTTTCCATTTGTTTCATAACTTTTTACGATTAAATCTGTTACGGGAGAGCTTATATTATTCTCGACGTTTTGCTAGCGTTGTAGCCAACCTCTTCAGGAGGCACCCTTTCTATACGACGATTGAGAATGAACTATTCACCTCACTCGTCGTATGTAATACATTTTATTTTTTACAGTCAATTTGTTGATAAGTTCCTTGACTAATAGTTTGGTATGAAGCTGAAACCTCATGCTGTAAAAACTCGGTTCACTTTTACAATGCCACAAAGTTTCAGGAAAAGGCAGCGGGAGTTGTAAAGCTTATTTTCATGTGAGGTTTGGTTTATTTTCTATGTACACATGCAGGTTGGCGTTAGCCGACCCCCTTATGTGTAAAAATAAATAAGTTCCACGGGCCACATGCGACTTCTTGGGGTCAAACTTTTTGGGGGCAAAGGGCTGTTATCTTTTTTTGGCTTACGATGCTGTTATCCTATCACGCTTTTAGAAAAGTATTTAACATACACCATTATTTTATAGATACCTTGACTTATAGGTTGGTTTGAGTCTGATTTTATTTTTTAAGTAGGTACACATGCAGCATGAGTAGGTACCTAAACGTGTAGCTACTCGTAAGCATGAACTTACACGTATCTGCTGTACCTATTCAATATAAACCTTAGATGTATCATATCAGTGCAACATTATTTTAGATTATAGATGACAGTATCTAGTAAAGACCGTATTATCAGACGTTTTAATTACCCTTACGTAGGCTCGGTCCACAATAGCTCGGATAGTCGAGTTTCTACTGAACGTTATAAGATTTTACGGATCGACACGGCAACTGAACGTAATGGAAATCGGAACGTGGCTATCTTGTAAAGCGTCACTTTTGATAGTCAGCTGAATTTCTAAAATTTAATAAGTATTTTGTTGTAGGTAGAAAAGTTCATTTTAGGCGTTTGTAGGTTATAACATAGCTCCTTTAGCTGTTATTACATAGCTCCTTTAGCTGTTATTACAGAGCTCCTTTAGCTGTTATTACATAGCTCCTTTAGCTGTTATTACATAGCTCCTTTAGCTGTTATTACATAGCTCCTTTAGCTGTTATTACATAGCTCCTTTAGCTGTTGTTACATAGCTTCTTTAGCTGTTATTACATAGCCCCTTTAGCTGTTATTACTTAGCTCCTTTAGCTGTTATTACATAGCTCCTTTAGCTGTTATTACATAGCTCCTTCAGCTGTTATTACAAAGCTCCTTCAGCTGTTATTACATAGCTCCTTCAGCTGTTATTACATAGCTCCTTTAGCTGTTATTACATAGCTCCTTTAGCTGTTATTACATAGCTCCTTCAGCTGTTATTACATAGCTCCTTAAGCTGTTATTACATAGCTCCTTTAGCTGTTATTAAATAGCTCCTTTAGTTGTTATTACATAGCTCCTTTAGCTGTTATAACATTGCTCCTTTAGCTGTTATAACATAGCTCCTTTAGCTGTTATAACATAGCTCCTTTAGCTGTTATAACATAGCTCCTTTAGCTGTTATAACATAGCTTCTTTAGCTGTCATCCAAAGTCATTTTAATCCGTGTACATCTGGATATATTTTCTCATTTTTTAATTTTTTATCTACGTATCGCAATAATATCTTTAAGTGTGTCGGATTACATAGATTTATTTCTACCCCACACGATTCCTTCACCTGATTATCAAAAAATAATATACCTGCAGATTACCTGATACGTTATTGATATTTAATTATTCTGCGTTATCTAATCTACTCGTAATCTAAGTTGCAAACACATGCTTAATGTTAAAGTCCTCGCCTCGTGCACATTCACAAATAGGCCATTTGTACAGCGCCCTTTCTTCAATGGCGCTACAGACCAACTCAACAGCCTCTGCCTCCAGCTCCACCTGTCCCCCGACGCCGCTGACCAGTTCACAACTTGTAGGAGCTGAGCCGCATCCCTGTCCACTTCATCCCTCCATCTCCGTCTGGACCTTCCCACTCTTTGTCTTCCAACTTCCCCCCGAGTCACGAGATTTGGCCCGTCCAGTGAGAGCTATTTGACCTCAAAGTAAAATAAATTGCACAGAATCTGTACTCGACTTTCTTGCAAAAATTAACCCAATGTATGACGTATGTAAGGCTAGAATCATCTACCAGCTTATGCCGTTTCAATAAAAATATAAGATATCCATAATAAATCAATTTTATTCCACCGTGGTGTGTACCTGCATACTCGTACAATATGGATATAGCCATATAAATACTTAAATGAATATAAATATTTGGTTGATTTATTTGTTGAGCACCGTTTTGTGTAAATCACACCTCAAGAGCCCTCTGTGAGGTTGGTCTTCTCTGGAGAAAGCGCTAATTACACAAGAAAGATCCTTTGCTTATAGGTTGGTATATAGCTGACCACACATAGTGTAAAAAATAATTCACTTTGTCAATGTCACCCCTGTTTCAAGGAAGGTTGGCAAGAGTTGCAGGTTTAATGTTCATTTGAGATTTGGTTTTACTTACTGTTTTACTTACTTTGGTTTTACTCAGCGTTTTCAAGCGCGAATTTACACGTGTCTGTTTGTGGGCATGCATTTGATATGAGTTTTTTAATTTTAATATATCTTTGCAACTTAGATTTTAGAATCTAGAATCTAGATTATTATAAATGGTCATTGAACCCTTTTGTATGCAAACTAGGACTTTGTATGATGGGTAAACTTTTTAGTTATATTTTGAAAAAGTAGCGACTGATTATTATTGGTATTTATAAAATTTTAAGAATTGCAGCCTTTTATCTATTTTTAACCCTTTGACTACCAAGAAAATTGCTAAAACATTTTGTATGGAAAATTTTCACTTTGTATGGCGGCGTAAAAAAAATTTCACACCAAATCAAAACTTTCTTTATAGCCTTCAGCCATAGCAAGAAAGTAAAAAATATGTATCGACGGTTAAGCGACATTTTGGTCAGAAATGAGTTATGAATGCTATCCTATTTAAAAATTTCCCATACTCCCATAGCTCTAAGATGTTTTTTTTTTTGTTTATGCCCAAGCAAACCACTACGTTTTCAAAGTATGGTTTTTGTGTAACGGACAAGATTTTGGCCTTTTTTTATCCTAAAGGCGCTTGTGACATAAACAAATCGTACAACATCGTAAAACCACATTAATAGGAATGCCAATAAATGCCTTTATTTTTTTAAATTTTAGAGCCTTTTTGATTTTCGATATGATAAAAAAAAAAAGTTATGCCATTTTTCTGCAATCTCAAACTTTAACCTGCTCTCCTGAACAATTTAGTTTTTGTCGCTTCTGAGCCTTCGATATATTTCATTTTCCCAGATTTTTGCAAATGTTTTTTTTAGCCAGCGCATAAGCTTATCTTAAGTAGACTTGACCCTCAACTAAAAATGTAATCAACTAATCAAGGAAATGTATACTGTTTTGTAAATTGCAAACAAATGTTTTTTCTTATACCTAAAAGAAAACGTACAAACCTTTGTATCTAGAAAGGTCCATCGTAGAACTCAATGAACAGAAGGCTATCTACGTATCTCCATTTGTTCAGCCTTCTCGGCCAAAGTAGCGTAATTTGAATGGCTGAAAAACCTGCGACAATGACTCAACAAAAGCACTAAGTCCCTGTTTTGAGCCGCAGCATCCAAGGTGAAATAGCCATGATGATCGATCAAAAAAAAATGGTGGCTGATCTGTAATGTAGGTGGCTAAGGCAAAGGCTTTGAAGCTTTCAATTTTAGTTTTTTTTAGATGTTTTATAAAATTTGATCTTATTGTTTTTGCTACGTGTTTGTTTGTTTTATATAGCTGGATGTAATTAATTGCTTGTATTCCTTGACTTGTAGGTTGGTATGAGGCTGACCACCCATACTGTAAAACAAAAGTTCACTTTGCCGATGTCACCTCTGTTTCAGGGGAGGTTATACGCGTCTGTGTTTTGGGAATGCATTTAATACGAATCTCAAATGTAATACATCTTTGCAACTTAGATTATAGATTATAGATCGCCGATCATTGATAGAAGTGGCACCAAAAGATGAAGAAAAATAAATTTCAAGAAACGTAAAAATATAGTCTCAGGATCTTGTTGGTCAACAGATGTCACTGAGTAATTATTAATTAATAATAATTCATTAAAATATAAGTTAATGATTAAAAAAAAAGATTTGTGAAAAGGAATGCAATTCACCAATCTATTCTGCCTGGCCAGAAACAGGCAGGCATCGATGTATCGAACTCCTGCAGTCAGGTATTAATTTCTTCAATTAATAATTCATTATAGTATTTTTAATTAATTATAATTTTTAATGGTCCAATGACCGAAACGGGGATTTAACCAACGTTATTCTTTTCCAAATACGCTAGAAAGATCAGCCACTTGACTCCCTTGGCCATATAACTCTTTAAATTGATGATGTTAATGCCTGTGTATGGCCAGGTGTAATAGTTTGGTGGATTGCTCTTCACAAATGAACTATTTTTGTAATCCGATGATGATTGACTGTTTCCGTATGTTGTCCGCAGATGCTGGTGCGGCGTGTGTTCCAGAACCAGCACAAGTTGTCCCGCTTCTGCAGCTCCTCGCTGCGCATCCAGGAGGTGGAGGAGCCCCTGCCGGCGCCCCCGCAGCCCCACCAGCGGGCACCTCCCCCCAGGGGACAGGGGGCCCTCAGGCAGCAGGAGATAGTGAGGGCCGCCAACAATATCCCTGATGTGCCGTACCTGGCAGCAAGACCACCCAAACCAACCAAGCGACATGATCTCACTCCTGATGTCTCTTTCAAGGTAATCGATATTGTAATTGTAACGCTCGGTCAATAGTTTCGTTGGTAGAGAGATTGCTTTTAATGACAGTGATCTAGGGCTCGATCCCCATCAAGGGAAACAGAAATGATTTCCCGTTTCGTTGTTAATTTCAAACCTAAAGTCCGCAAGGTTTACTCAGCCCATAACTGCCGTAAAAATTGGTTCACTTTGGTCAATATCGCTTCTGTTTCAGGCAAAGCGTGCATGAATTGCAAGGTTTATGATAAATTGAGTTTTGAGTCCACTTTTGGTTGTAACACATGCAGCATGTGCGTTTTTAGTGCTTCTTTTAAAGACAGTTTTGACTTACTCCCTTAAAAGATGAACATCCGTTCCACTCCATCGGGCCAGCAATGTAGAAAACTTGGTACTCAAAATTAGTGCGTGTCTTAACGTGCGGCTGAACTAATTCGGCCATTATATTAAGTTAATGTATAATCTAAGTTGCAAAGATATATGGACATTAAAGGCTTAAGGCACTCCCACAGGCAGATAAGTTAATGCATACACATGCTGCATGTTCACTTACAAAAAAAACCTCACATGAACCTTGCATCTTCTGCCGCTCTTTCTGAAACGGGGTGGCATTGGCAAAAGTGAACCAAGTTTGTACAACATGGGGGTCAGCCTCATAACCAACCTTCATAAATTCATTAAATTAATAATTTAAAAAAAATTCGGCCGCGATGTCCTTTAAGTCCTTCTCCATTCCATCTTTCCTCGCATAGGTAACAAGTCGAAGTCAGCGGTACTTTCCGTGTCTGGAATATCATAAGCAGACTACCGAGAATAGAAATACAAGAATATATTTATTTAAATTATTTTATAAAAATAAACGCCCAAAAAGCATTTATTTTATCGTATGAAAATCACAATTCCAGCAGTAACCCCTGACCCGTTCTAAAAATACAAGAATTAGCACATTTACCTCACTACGATGTTATCACGAGCAATGTCAGGCATCATGGCGGCTGCACACTGTCGGCCAACTAGTGCCCACTTTCTTATGAGACACGAGTCCACGTGGTCACCACTCGTATTAAAAAAAAAAAGTAGGATGATTCATTTGGTGAGCGCTGTTTTTGTGTATTTCACACCAAGAGCCCTCTACGACCTTGGTCGACGCTGTAGAAACCGCCAATTTTCAAGTAAGGCCCAGTTGCTGTACGGCTGAATGGACCTTAGGTGACCGGTCTTTGGTACAGGATATGATTTTTTTACCCAGGGAAGAGCATATTTGAAAACATAGATCGTAGGTTTTTGGTGCTCCGCCGGGATTCAAACCCACAACCTTCCATTTACGTGTCAAAAGTGTTAACCACTAGACCATGGACTGCTCATTTGTATCCATCCTTGTTCTATTGTTGTTCGTTTCCTTTTTCATTGCTTCCCCGATTGAATCGTCCTGAATAAAGTCTATTAACTCTTTTATTTTTTTGACGCACATTCACACGCTCATGAATGAAAAAAACGTCTTGAATGGCGCCTCAGCCCACAGATTACCACGGCCCAATTTGAGCTTTGTCCCCGGACTGTGACTGCGGCCAGGATCTTGAGACCATAGACCACATTTTTTTCGGATGCCTTCTACGAGACGCATTAGATACCTATATATTTCAAAATAAAAAAATCCGGTTAACATGGAACACCTTCTGGCATTTAATTCCTCCAAAATAAATATAATTTTTGTTCAAATCTTTAAAAATTGTATACAAATCTAAAATTATCATCAATATGTTTAAATTTAATTCTTAAACCTTTTTGCAACTAAAAGATGAATCCATGGCCATCCTCAATGTCCATGGCTCTAACATCCTTGAGGGTGAGATGCCAAAAAGAAAAGAAAAAAAGAGCTTTAGTCACCTTCAATATCCTCCGACGCCGCTGTTCGGTTGGCAACGTGCAATAGCTGAGCCACCACTTCATCTCTCTATATCAGTCTGGACCTTTACACTCTTCTTCGTCCTCCGGGTTGCTGGTCATCATTATTTTTAAAATCCGTGATTTTGAGATTTTTTTCTAGGGGATTCAGATCCAACTGTTTTTTTTTTATTTCTTTCGCTGAAATTCACCGAGCCGCAGGTGACCGAAGGCGGGTCCTGTGACATCACAGCAAGTCATAGCCGGTAGCGCTTCATGTCAGCCGGGCTTAATTTCTCGGCATTTTATTTTTGAAAGTGATAAACGAAATATTTAATTTACAACATAAAATGATGTCAATCTGAACGCTATGACCGTTCAAACGTCGACGCAATTGCTGTCAAAGATGTGGGGAAGAGGCACGATTATTTTTTTCATTTTACCGTGCAAAATATTGTTTTAATTCATTACACATTCAAAACTGCGAATTCCACTTATTTAATATGAAAGCAAACTGTTAAAATATACGCTGTTTACTTGTTTAAGGTTATTTTTGCAAAAAATAATCGTCACACTCTGTACACATGAGATATTATCTAAAGTGATTAGAT
Source organism: Agapetus fuscipes (assembly GCA_951799405.1). Taxonomy (NCBI): domain Eukaryota; kingdom Metazoa; phylum Arthropoda; class Insecta; order Trichoptera; family Glossosomatidae; genus Agapetus; species Agapetus fuscipes. The sequence goes on from OX637339.1 coordinate 9,937,137, forward strand.
AACAAAACATTATAAAACTCTAGTTTTTTTCTTCAATAAAAGGAAATATCGAGCGTGATAAAAAAATTACGAAAATAAGATTTGTTCCAGTGGAGATAACAAAAATAACGTCGTCTTTCTTAAAACTATACTTTTTTTTTTAATCATGTGTTCCTATCTATAATCTACAACCTAAGTTGCAAATATATACTACTGACATTTAAGGCTCATATTAAAAAAAATACCCACAGGCAGACACGTGTAAGTTCACACTTACACATACTTACAAAATAAACCAAAGCTCACATGAACATAAACCTCGCAACTGCTGCCAGCCTTCCCTGAAACGCGGTGGCTTACACAAAAGTGAACTATGTTGTTACAGCATTGGGGGTCAGCCTCATACCAAACTATTAGTCGAGAAAAAATATTACAATTAGGTACTTACTTGGGAATGTTTTGATGATTTTCATAATTTTTATTAGGACGATGATTGATGAATCATTTTGGATAAGATATTTACTTTATTTAATGCAATTTTATCTTTTAAGTGCATTCACTTTGATACAATCAAATACATACTCGTAGATACATAAAACACACCCTAAATGTGACGCTAAATCTGGCGTTTTTGTCTTCGTAAAATAGTGACAGTAATGAAAAAAATCAGGCATGTTAATTATTTTTTATGTAAATTATGAAGGTTACAAATAATACATAACTAGAAAATTATCCCCGAAAGAAAAATAAAAAAAAAGAGTTTTTTTCACTTGTATTGATTTTTTCGTATGTGCTTTATTTTGTTTTTTTTTTCTTTTTAATTACAGAATTATACATTGTTTAAGTATCATATGAGGCCGATTTTTGTTATCATATCAATAGTTTTTGAGAAAATATGGAAAAACTGAATATACTTGATTAATTAAATTCCTTGAAAACAGTTTTTGATTTACAACACATAACTGTCACTATTAGGGCCTGTTGCACCAAACTCCAATCAGACAAAAATCAAAATTAAGTGTGATTTCAAACTTTAAAATCAAGCATTTGGTTGCATACACGTAAATCAGCTGATGTACATTATATTTCCTGTTCTTTTTTCCATCATATTTTTACCCACTTCCGATAAATATTTAACCGAGGGCCTTACCAGAATGAAGCAATCAAATTTGATTTGTCAATTAAATATTGATTGGAGGTTGGTGCAACAGGCCCTTTAAGACCGTAAAGTTAAGAAACAAAAACTACAAATGTTCACATCCATCATAAGATCTTAAATACGACCGAGATTTTTCCTCACATTTTTTATTTCATTCGACGTAATTTACTTGTATTTGTATCCCACCGCCATTTCACTAAGGGTGGCTAGTACGGCAGTACCTTTGCAGACCAGTGGAGTGGACCACAGGAGTCAGGACTACACTTTATTCTGTCCTTGCACACGTTTTTCATTTCCTCGACATCCATCACTCTTTCATGCATGCTCCATCTCTTTCAATATGATTATGATTCATTGGTTGTTGGTTCCCGTTTAAAGACATATCAGTCAGTCCACTACCTCCACAGATGTCTCCACTTTGTTCTATCCTTGCACATTTATTTCATCTCCTCGATTTCCTGTTTCCATCACTCTTTTCATGCATTTTTTGTGAAGAGGAATGCAATTCACCTACCTATTGGTGCCTGGCCAGTTGTCTTGACGCAAAAGCAGAAGCTTGTGTGTATGCAATGGCATCTGTTTAACCATGATCGAAGTTATGGTCAAAAGGGCCAGACGTGATTCTTACCAGCGTTATTCTGTTCCAAATATGCTATGCCAAATATTCCACTCGGCCATAACATTGACTAATGGTCTTGCATGTTCTTTCATGATCTTTTTCAATATGATGATGGCTTATTGGTTGTTCGTTCCAGTTTGATGACCTATCAGTTAGACTGGCAGCTCCGTATCAGCTTCAGCCCAAGCCTGATGTGGCGGACCTTCAGTTTGGCAAATACTTCACAGACCACATGCTGAAGATCTTCTACTACAAACAGCTAGGAGGATGGCAGAGACCTGAGATAGTCCCATTCGAGAATTTGGTTCTGCATCCTGGAGCCAAAGTACTGCATTATGCAATAGAGGTACGAGATTAAATTTTACATTGTTTATTTAAAATATATTGATGAGAAGACGTTGATAAATGGAGTCAAGAAAAAGATAACAAAAAAGAAATGTTAAAGGCGATGTGAAAGTAAAAAGGCCAAAGCATGAGGAGTTGAATCTGTTTTCAATCCACAGTTTTCCATCAGTAATAGGCCATCGGCGACGACGAAAACAATATTGAATTAGCGTAGTTGATAGAACACTAATGTTCACCGCCAAAGAGCTAGGATTCGAGTCATACTGTTTTTGTTGTTGTCTGATTGATGATTTCCTATTTCAGTGTTTATATTATCCAAAAACCATTGTACCCGCAAGGTTACACAGTATTCAAAATAAATTAGAACCTGCCTTATTTCTGTATCAGGAAAACCTTCGATTCTAGTAAAGTAGGTAATTTGATGTATGTGCCTTTTCATAGATAACGACTTAAAGCCGGTTTGTCTATGGTTTTGGTCGCGAAATGTTATGGAATCCCCGTGAAAAAACTATATGAAAGCTGCCATATATACTATTTGGGCTATTTCAGACACCAAACATTCTGCCCAGATTGTCTATGGATTACCAGGCACACTATGTGAAAGCTTTCATACAATTCCATACACTGCTGACTTACAACCCGGCGCAAACCAGGCAGAATGCAAAATCTTCAACTACAATATATGTAGGTAGCTGTTAGACTTCCGATCCGGCACCGGACTGTGCCGTGTGAAAAGGGCGTAAGATTGGCCCTCGACCTTTGAAAATAAACAAGTTCTTCTCTACACATGTGGGAAGTTGCATTATACGTTCAATTTAGCTGATGTGTTGCATTTTATCTGTTCAATATTTCTAATATGTGGTCTGTTGGAGCTGGAGCTGCCGGACGTTTTGCTCATGTCTGTGATGGATTTCTTTAGCTTGAAGATGGTGTGAATTTCTAAGATTATTTGTTTTGTTGTGCAGATTTTCGAGGGCATGAAAGCATACCGCGGGGATGACGACCGCGTGAGGGTTTTCCGACCAGAGCTGAACATGGAACGCATGAACCTGTCAGCCACGAGGACAGGTCTTCCCACCTTCGACCCTGAGGAGATGATCAGCTGCATCAACAGGCTGATCAGCATCGACCAGGAGTGGGTGCCGCATTCTCCATCTGCCAGTCTCTACATCAGACCGACATTCATCGGAATTGACGTAAGATATGACATTATAATATAATTTATAACCCGACCGTTTGATGGAACAATTTTTTTGTTTCATGTTGTCACCATTGTGCCCGGATTGGCAATGGTTTTTTTCTATCTGGCGCTGGGTTGGAAGTCAGTACGGTATGAGGAAATCTTTCACACAGTTTGTCCGGTAATTCATTGACAATCCAGCCCAGGTATAATGCGTAGTATCTGAAGAGGCCGTAAAGCTGGATGGACATATGGGGACCGATCAGCAGCAGATGATAATGTGAAGCGAAGAACATATTTTAAACTTGACTATTTTTGTGCTCCATCAACTTCATGGCTCCATCAGGAATTGAAGCGACAACCTTTCAATTTAGAGTCTGAAGCTTAGGCCGTTAGACCACTAGACTGCGAATCGGTCAGTATTTTGTTGAGAACGATTATCATTACCTGGTTGTCGCTACATAATACTCGTATAGTACCTACTTACTACTTTAAGGAAAATTCACTGGTTGATCAAAAATATATATATTAGGTCGGGGAAAAAGTCTTTTCGCATATAGTATGTTTGTATATACTTGTCATAAAATATCTTTGGCTGTACTATTTGTATCTGGCTGGTTTTCATCACATTGAAAAGGGGACATTAAAAAAAATAATCAAATTGGGAAAATTTTGCTTCCCGATATTTTTCATTTGTTTTTCTTTCTGTCAAAATGAGCGAATCGAAAGAAATCGGATACATTTTAAAATTTTATAACAAAAAAGGGAAAAATGCAACGCAAGCCGCGAAAAAACTAATGCATTGTCAGTAAGTGTAGCACAAAGTTGGTTTAAGCGTTTTCGATCCGGGAATTTTGATGTCAAACTCAAAGATGCACCTCGCTCAGGTCGCCTAAAGCAATTTTCATATAAAACGCCAAGAAACTTTTTCCCCGACCTATTATATATTACTAACGTATCTAACTGTTTTTCCCGAATAATAATAATAATTTAAAAAAACCCCAACGAAGACCCAGTTGCGTCATCACGTTTATTTCTCACTCTTTATCCCAGTGGGGGCGCGTTAATGTTTACTCCATGTATTGTGATGTAGCTAATCTATCAATGCAGGTCGAGAGGTCCCATATTGTTTACACATTCTGGCAGCTCTATCTCGCTGTAAGCGGAGCAAGACAACAACTTGGTTATGAGGCTCGCATGCAAGAACAAAAAGAAGAAACACAAAATTTAAAGGCAGAACCTCGATTATCCGAGTTAGCGCCTTTTCCACTTTCCGGTCCGATACCGGATAGTGTATGGGGATGCATGCAGGCCCGTATTAAGGGCGTTTCGAACGGTGCGACCGAACCAGGGCCTCTACGTCCAAGGGGCCCCCAACGGACCAACAATAGTCGTATTTATTTGTTTCAAAGCTCAGGTCTTTGCTGGTATTTGTAACTAAGGTTGTTTTTTTTTTGTGATTTTTTCAATTTTGTGAATTTGTGAGGGTTGAAGAAAATGCTGCACACAAAGAACCATGGCGCCCTTGGGATGGGCACGAACCATTAATCGGTTACCATTATCTGAATAAGAAAACATTTCGCACTACAGCTAGTTGTACGCACGGATTAAAGCGAGCTTAGATAATCCAGGTTCTACTATATTCTATATTATTAAATAATCGACAATCAAAATAATCGTATGACTTGATTACTTCCATTTATATATTTTTAATCTTTACCCAGAAATGTGACTTACATTTTATTTTGACAATTGATAAAATGTGACGAACATATTATTTTAGTTGTAAGATGGGGAAGACGATACTGGTACGAACATGTAAATAGGATGGGAGACGATAGGATCCCTCGTATCGCTCTTCAAGGGAACCCAACCGGAAGAAGACCCCCGGAAGACTTCTGAAGAGATGGCGTAATAACTGGCAGTCTAGATTACAAGAGACAGAAGTACAGATCCATCGGATACATAAGAAGTAAGAAGTAGAAGAAGATACTTTTGATTCAATTCATAGTCTAGTCTCTAGAGCAGCGGTTTCCAAACTGGGAGGCGCGAGGGAGGGGAGCTAGGGGAGACGCCAAAAATGTGTCTATAGTTAATAGTAGGTAGTATTAGTATGAAAACTAAAAACGTAGAAAGGGAGGCGCGAAAACTTTTGAAAATTACGTATACCGTCGACAGATTTTTTACGAACAAAATAAACTTTTGAAAATTGCATGCCTACCCCCCCGTCGACAATATATTTTGGTAATGATCTTCTATAATCTATAATCTATAATCTAAGTTGCAAAGATATATTCATTTAAAGCTCTCAGATGTATGCCCACAAACCAACAAGTGTAGTTCGCGCTTACAAATGCTGAATGTGTACTTACAAATAAAATCCAAACCTCAAATGAACATAAGCCCCACAACTTTTGCCGACCTTCCCTGAAACAGGGGTGACATTGGCAAAGTGAACCATTTTTTACAGTATGGGTGGTCAGCCTCATACCAACCTATAAGTCAAGGAATATGAATAATAAATTACATTTAAATATAAAAAAGAACAAAACCTTACAAAGAAATCTATACAAAAAAAGTCAAAAATTTCCTATGCAAAAAATGTAGCAAATGAATACACCAACATTAGAAATCAACATTGCAGATTAGCCGCCACTTCTTCCTGTCCTTGCATACTTCTTTCATTTCATCCAGAGTCATAACCTTTTTCATACAAGTATAAATATCTTCAATTTTCCAAAAAAACGTAAGGAGGGAGGCGCAAACAAAATTTTTTTTTAGGGTGGCCCATGGTAGCATAAAGTTTGGAAACCGTTGCTCTAGACTCTAGAGGTTAACGTATTGGATCCATTATCAGAAGGTTGTGGGCTCGCGCAGGAGAACAACAAAAATATGATGGACTCAGCATAAATTGAATTTCGAACTTTTTTCTCGGCGGGCCAACTTCACACTTGTATAGCACTACTGTCCTTGGCAACCATTAACCAATAACAAAAAAAAAATGGCCAAGAATCCAGCCGTATGGCGTCACAATTATGTCCATGTCAATATGGACCTCGTTCATTTATCTTCATCCATATGACGTTACAGCATAATTGAGATATTGGCGCTTACTACTGTGGCAACTTAGCTTGCAGAGGGCTATTGATGTGTGATCCGTACAAAAACATCGCTCTCCAATCAAATAATCATGTTTTTATAATTGTGAATGTTATTTAGAACATTTTGTTATAATTAATAATGTCAATGAATGATTCTAAACACTGAGATTTTATGCATAGCAATTTATTACACGAGGTTCCACTCTTGTGTATTTATTTTACTGGATTTAACCGGTTTCGTTATCAAAAAAAAATTTTTTTTGAGAAAACAATGATGAATTCGTAAGAAATGTGTTTGATTTCAACAGAAAAATTAAAGTTTGTACTATTTTTAATCATTGAATGGTTGATGGAAAATGGGTACTCATACCATACTAGTCAGACCACAGTCAGACTGAGAAGAAAACGTCTACGATCAAGGCTGCAATTAATGTTAATCAGTTTTTTTTACAACTTAAAATTAATTAAACTTTTCAGATATTTGTCGAATCGTTGTAGGAGTATTTACATTATTCTCGACGTTTTGTAAGAGTCGTAGCCACCGTCTTCAAAAGGCACCATTGTTGCGTAACGATCATCCTTGATTCATTTCTACAATTGAGTCGGCCATAACCAAATACGACAATCTAGGATTTAAAAAAAAAAAAAACGCAACTAAGCTACACATATAGTGTAACTTCTTGCCGCGTTATCCCCGAAGGGGTCGCATGTGGCGAGTTGAACCTATTTATTTTTACAGGTAAGGGGGCCGGCCTTACGCCAACCACTTCAGTTGAAGTGGGGGTTTCCCGGCTCCCGAGAGAGCTGGTACTCATTTCTTGTGAAGGCTGAGTAAACCTTGCCGGTATTTTTATTTTGGGGTTTGAAATAAACACCGAAACGGGAAATCATTTCTGACACCCTCGCGCTCGGTGGGATTTGAACCCGAGCTCACGGCATGGAATGCAAGCACTCTACCAACTGAGCTATCGACCGGACTTTAAAAGGGAAATAAATTTACAAAAACACGAAAAATGGCATTCCTTTTCTTCCTGCAAATTTAGACCATTTAGAAATAAAAGTTCTACTTATATTGCCGTCTTCGATTCTATACGATACAATAGACTCAGCACGAAATTGAAAAAAAAATCGTCGGCGGGCAAACGTCACAGCCACGTCTTTGTCTTTCAACACTAGAGTTCTTAGCAATTAGCAAACCCCCATTATTATAGATACAAATTAGCAATCCAAAACCCAATCAACCTAGCTGTGTAACGACACATTTTTTATATCTACGGAATTTGTTCTGAGTCAAATTAGACGTTCTTCTTATAGGTTGGCTTCAATTAAAAAAAAATACCAGAGAGCCCTAGTCGTTCTATTTTTATAAAAACTCATATTTGTGTTAACGTCAAATCATTATTTGCAAATAAATTCATGGGTAAGTTTTTTATTTGCGTTTTTTAGGAATCTACGTGTTAAAATGTGCTAATTCGTGAAAATCGTGTACCGCCAAATTTCACTGATATGTTTTGAAAACAAACGTAGTTTGATTGTGTAAAGATAAAATAAATATTTTTCTGTTCTAATATAATACTTCCTAATAATTGCTATCATCTGCTTTAAATCCTGGAAGTGTGAAGTTCTTTAGCGACCTCTTGTTGATTTTTTCTTCAAAGATGTTGCTAAAAAAAGTGCTATGTCTAATCACGTGTCCTATTAGTTTGGTATTCCTCTTTAAAATTTGATTTACAAGCTTATTTCTTTCTTTTACTTCCTACAACGCCTTTTTGTTGGACTACCTTTCAACCCATGATGTCCCGAAGCGCTATTTTGCTAAATTCCGATTGGTGTCCAAAAATAAGGTGTAGGTAATGTGATTTTTTTTTATCTATGGAGTTCTTTCGCAAGCGCTAGCAAGCTCCGACTTAGATTGATATCCAAAGCGTAAGGAATTTTGCAGAATAGTGCTTCTGGTCATCTTCCTCCAAATCCCTATCCCGAATGCCTCTAGCGGTCTCTTCCGTATTTCTGGATGGTCCAGATTTGGCAGCCGTACAAAAAATGCTTCAAGCAAAGACTTTCATGAATACCTTTCTAGTTTCCATTTTTGAAGGTGTATTACTTAAAAGCTTATATTTTTCTAAAATACTTGCTTCGCTTAGCGCTATCCTATTTGCATCTATCTCTGCGGATCGATTGGTATATCAAACTAAAATCGGAACAAACATCGCCATCTGGAAAACGTTACTTTTGATGGTTCAATGTGACGCCTGCTGAGTTGTTAAAATTTAAGAAGTTTTTTGTTGAAAGAAAACAAAAAGACCGCAAAGTCATAACAGCGCCCTCCTTTAGCTGCCATCTAAATTCACTAATATCCGTGTAGGTACATCCTTTTTTCACTTTAACTTTTGTTTTCCATTGTTTCCAGCCCACGTTAGGAGTGGCCGCCTCAGAGTCCGCACTCTTATACGCCATCCTGTGCCCCGTGGGTTCTTACTTCAAGAACAACGACTCCGGGGCCTCTCTGCTCGCAGACCCCATGTACACCCGCGCCTGGCCCGGCGGGGTCGGGGACAGGAAGATGGGCTCCAACTACGCTCCCACCCTGGACGTCCAGAGCAAGGCCACCAGCAAAGGCCTGCACCAAGTGCTGTGGCTGTACGGAGAGGACCACCAGCTGACTGAAGCGGGCACCATGAATGTGTTCATGGTCAGCATCAATGAAAATGGAGGTGAGACAATTCTACTCCTTCTTTCTCTCAACTCATCAGTGAATTAATGAGCACATTACGGGTATTCTTACGTTGAACGAATTCAATTGAAAGTACTTAGATAACAGTGCAGGGAGGGCGCTGTTGTGAATTGTGATGTTTGGGCCTACAAATTGATAAAGTCAAAGGGCATGATGGTGTTTTTCTTCAACAAGCTGACTACACATTAAATTATCAAAATAAACGTTTTACAAGATAGTGGTTAGTAAGTACATGAGTTTTGATTTTCATCACGTTCAGTTTAAGCCGTATAGGTACCTATGTCTAATCTAATCTAATCTAAGTTGCGAAGATATGTTACATTAGAGATTCACATTACATGCATTCCCACAACCAAGACACGTACAAGTTCGCGCTTGCACGTGCCTCATGTGAGCCTACAACATAAAAACCAATCTCAAATGGACATACACCCTGCAACTCTTGCCGTCCTTCCCTGTAACAGGGGTGACATTGGCAAAGCGAACCATTTTCACAGCATGGGTGGTCAGCCGCATACCAACCTATAAGTCAAGGAACATTAAAAAAGAGCTTAGATCAAATGTTTCCAAAATCTTGACTTGTAGACCCCTATCTTCACTCTATAATCTAGTTGCAAAAATATAGGAATATTTTAGATTCATATTAAATGCATTTCCACAAGCAGCACGTATAAGTTTGCGCTTAGGTAGACATGTTGCACGTGCCCCTAGAAAATAAATCCCAAACCTCAAATAAGCATGCCTGAACCATGCAGCTCTAGCCTAAAACAAGAAGCTCTTGAAACAAGGTGAAATGATTTGTACACTACGACTAGTCAGCCACATACCAATTTCTAAATCTTGAAACTATGTTTCCAAAAAAGAAAAATACCGAATTTTAAAAATGAATGAAAAATGTAACACGATTTCAATTGATAAGGCAAGACTTAAGTATGAGATGATTATTATAATTTTTTGAATTACACAACTGTGTTTCGTTTCGCTGCAAATTCCACCTGAGGCCATGTGTAAATATTTTCGCCAAACTATGCGAAAAAAAACATATTTTCTTAATAAAACAACGCAGCGTACAGTAATATGTGTTTTTTCCACATCAAGTAATAATATCATTTTGTACATGACGCCTGAAAACAATATTATTTTCACCTTTTTAGAAGGTCAAAAAATTATAAATCGCTTTGCAAAAGGTTACTTAATTAAAAACATAAACCAATATTCTGTGTAAAAATCATCAAGTAATTAAAATATGGGTTGTCAGCCTCATACCAACTAATAAGTCAAATATATCAGTGGAGCTCATTTCTCAAAACATCTATGACAAGAAAAACAACATATTATAACTACCTTATACTTTAATTAGTGATGTGTAGATAAGCATTATAATATTTTATTTTGATTAACAGTGTGTACTTAGTACCTCCGTGCGAAATTAAGCAAGAGAAAAAAATGGCCGACTGATGCTTGATTGTTTGATTATGAACACAGCTGTGCCCTTTAAAATTCGCTTACGTAATAAATAGATTTGATTATTCAATAAACAATTTAAATTTCGGCAGATATTATTTAACATCGCCTTGAGTTTGTGTACCAACAAAACTTCACTATCTAGAGTTCGCAGACTATAGGTAAGTAGGTACTTACTAAATAAAAATATATCAACTGAATGTAAAATGACAAAAAAATTACATCAGAATATTTTGTCATAATATGTTTCGGTAACAGCTTATATAATCATTTTTCAGAGCTCATGCAAGATTGTTTAAATATAAATGAGAAAAATGAATATGGAACATAAAGTAATGATAAAGTAATGTTTTTTCTTCATCTTCAATCTTGATTGTGCATATATTTATTAGGAGTAGTTTAGTTATTTTATTTTTAATTAATACATAATTGATTTTCAGGTGAAATTTTTAACTAAATCGAGGAAACATGTTATCCCAAAACTGACCTCCATCTGTTGATAATGTGAAAAATGAAAAAGATTATAAATCTGATTCACAGATGGCAATAACAGATTTTTGGAATTAATAAAATAATATTATACATAATAATAACATAAATAATCCTTTTATTTTTTCAAAGAAATTCTAAATATTCAGTTGAACTACATGGACATTTCAGACATCTTGTGAACCTGTTTGAAGTTAACACTTATTCATGGCAACTCATCCTTCCTGTTTATTTGTTATAATTAGACACTATATTCTAATTAAAAACATGCAACAAGTCTACAATGCAGAATGATGTATTATTCCTTTACTAAACCATCTCACTTACGCCTTTTTTTATCGCACTAATTGATAGTATGGCCCTTAGTATGGTGAATGTACACTGACCAAGGTACATAAGTTTAAATGCAACTTTTATGGGGCATCCACACGCTTGCGGCAAACGCCTTGAGGCAAGGGCTTGCAAGCGCTTGGAAAACCAAACAGGGTCATCCACACGCTTGTGCGTGCGTCTGTGTGTGTTAGAATAAGCAAGCATGGCGGACGTCCAACTTTTAGCTATAACATTTGGATAAACTTATTTTTATTTAAAAAAAAAAAACAAAACAAAAAGAGAGAAACTTAAAAGAAACGAATAATTCGGCAAAGACGATGGTGGATGATCAAAATTCATAGAAACCGTACCGTACCAGAATGCGCGCGCACAAGTATGTGTGTGCCTGGCATGCGCATGCGTGAATTCCCTTTGACTTGCGTCAAAAAACCGACTCTGGTCAGATCAGCGACAAGCCGAGCCAAGGCGGCACAAACCACGCCCCCAGCTGAGCCAAACGGCCGTCCACACGCTTGGCTTGTAATGGGTTGGCAAGCGTGTGGAAGCCCCATTAGGTACAATAAAGCCCTTAAGTAAGGCTGAGGCCTCTTTTTTTTAACTATGAATTTAATTTGATAAAAGAAAAAGTGAATTTACCCTTATTACATGTCACATATATATGATTGTGATTCCCTGTTCCAGAGAAAGAGCTGACGACGCCCCCGCTGAATGGTTTGATCCTGCCCGGAGTGACTCGGCACTCCATCCTGCAGTTAGCCAAGCACTGGGGAGACATGAGAGTCAGGGAGGCCCCCATCACCATGAAGCATGTCATATCATTGCTGAACCAAAACCGAGTAAGTCTCTCTACAATGTTGCTATGCACAAAACATGCTGAGCATTCCTAATAATGCGCCTCAATGTGAGGCAGCGATTCAACATGCCTTGCTCACAAATCAAACTTGTTATTCATTGAGCTTTTCATCATACTTGATCAATTAAGGTACTCATATAAAAAACAGGAATCTACAAAAGCATTGTGAAGAGTCATTTTAAATTAATAACGTAAAAATAAAACACAAAGTTTACCTATTTAGCAAGCTTTTGATGTTATCACACCATTATCAAGAGGAAAACTGTATAGTAGATCTAAATTACAAATATGGACTAGAAAGTTTTAGTGGCGAAGCTATGGTGGGGTGAGGGAAGGGGTAAGCATAATATTCCAAAAAATAAAATGGGCGTTCAGGAGAAAGTTTTCAACAAAGAGCGAGGTTATGACGGGATGCGGAAAGAGGTTATTAGTAAGAGAGAAGCTGGAGGTATTTGTATTGGAGGGAGCTGTCATATCACAATGTGTGTATTTTATTTTCTTAAAATGTATGCAACTAAAAAAAAAAAGCTAAAAAAAAAATGTGGTAGCAGCTATTTAAATTCTGCCAACGGGACACTAAAAAAAAGAGTTGAGTAGGAGTTGACAAAACCAGGCATGAAATTCCTATTCAACTAGGTATTTGTTTATAAATATTTTTGTTAATATCTAGTGTTTCAAGGGCAAGTAGTTGCTTGCCCTTGCACTCTACAGTCGGAGACCGTTACTCCTTTGAAGTCATTCTTAATCATATTTCTTCACAATTTCCAGTTGCTGGAACTGTTTGGCTCTGGCACAGCGTGCGTCGTGAGCCCCATCAGCCTCATCCACTACAATGACCAAGATGTCCACATCCCCACCATGAAGCAGCCCGACGCATTCTTCAAGAAGATCCACGACACTCTGATGGCCATTCAGTACGGCCACATTACACACTCATGGGCCAGACCAGTTTGAAATCCACTAAAAAAATGGTGCAATCAGGGAGAACAATGTCTGCAATTGTAGCATCCTATAAGGCCCGTTACGCACTAGACGCATTCTGCCTGTTTGTCTTTGGATTACCGGGTCAGTAGTCCAGTAATGTATGAAAGCTTTCACAGTTTATCCGATAATCATATAAAGGAGCGTGAGCTCCGCCAATGCAAACTTACAAACCACGATCAGCATATGGAAGAATTTTAAAAATCTGGAAACTGGGAGACAACAACACTGACTCCTTCTTGCGGCGTTGTCCTCAAAAATGTCAGATGTGGCAAGTGGAACCTATTTATTTTACGGTGAGGGGGCTAGCCTTACGCCAACCAGTTGAAGTGTGGGTTTCTCAAATCCCTAGGGCTCGTACTCATTTCTTGTGAGGCTATAGCGAACTACCAAAAAGTTCTTAGAGTTTTGAATGCTCGTAGCGTAGACACAAACTCCCCGAATGCACGCTTAGTGAAACATTGGTATATTCTTCTCAAGAGAAATGTTTAGGCGTCATGATGTTGGCTAGTCTTATTATTTAAGAACTGCTTAGCAATAACATTAATATTAGTTACTATTTTAAATGTACCTACAGCAATTTGGTTAAATTAGCTTGTTCATAATTCTGTTTCAATTTTATGAAAGTGGCATTGATTTTGTAAAATAACTTTAATTTTTGACTAAGCGAGCGATTGTATTGGTCAATAGCAAGTTACAAAACATGGCCACTCATTAACAGCTGATTGAGCATTGTATGTAGAACATTTTACAAATAAAATTTAAACTGGAGTTACGGTGGTTTGACATATTTACATAATTACATAATATACTTTGAAGATTAATAATACTTCTCTGATATTAGGCAAATCTTTATGGGAGAATGTATAATATTCTCGATTTTGATTTCATCCAGAAAGGGTGCTAATGAAACCTCTGGCTAGGTCACCAGTGAAACGTTGAGAATAATGTAAGTCCTCTCATAACAGTTAGTGTAGTATCCGAAAAGTGTAATTAATCTTTAAAGTTAATAATAATGTGAACATTTGACAAACCAAACAGCTATTTGTCAGTATGGTTCACTCACTTCTGGCATGTATGGCTTTGATGCCCTACCGCACCTACCTGTATCTTTGCAACTTAGATTGTAAACGTGGGCTGTGTTTGAAGAATATGTTAATTATTTATATGTAGTTTTGATGATAACTTTATTTTCTATTGGGCATTGACCCGCAGGTCAGATTGTGTATTTTCAATGCAAACACGCCACTCACACTTGTATTGAGCAAAGGAGTATGAACCAGATCATGCCATTTCATTACTTTAATGTAACACTGATAAGAAGGCAAATGTGGTCGTAATGACGCACATACAATCACACATCATGTCCGAATAAATAAATAAATAATCCATGTTTATTCCATTTGAAAAAATCTGTAAGCATTTGTAAGAGTCTGAATTTATAAAATAAAACATTTCAATTAAATTTTGTAACAATTTGCTCCAGCTCCAGTAGTCATTTCTGACACACTTGTTGGGGTTCAAACCCTAGCCTTCAGCGTAGAACGCAAGCATTCTAACAGCTGATTGTAAGCCTTGCAGTTACTATGATTTCAGAAGAAAACATCAAAACTGGAAATAATGTCTAAATCTTGTGGTGGCGTTAGAACCCTAGCCGTCTGATTTTGCATGGTTTTATGAAAAAATCTATGTTTTCATCCGAGGAGTTTATAATTGTATTAAATAGGATAGTTCTTATATATCAGCAGAAAAATAATTTTATAAATGTACAAATAAGTAAGTACTTACTTACTTTTTTTTTTTTTAAGTCATTCCGATTTAAATTTGCTCACATTCCTATTATTTCTTTTATGATTCCAATTTTAAAAAGCATTCAATTTTTAAATGTTTGTAGTTTTAAGCAATAGTTCTACTTTCAAGTGTTGTATATTGAGTGAATGATATTTCTTTAATTGTTATTTATAATTATTGTACATAGCTAATATTTATTTGAAATGAATTAGGTATTTAAGTTAAGTTAGGAAAACATGCTAAATCCTCTTGTACACTTATGGATCATAATGAATGGAGAGAGATAAATCAGGTCGTTTCTGTGATTTAAAAAAAGAAAAATAATGTATCTTCACATTTAAATTGAGGGGAAAAATGTACCTTTACTTGGCCTGACCAACGGCTCAGATATATCTTCAATACAACATTATGTCAGAAAATTGAAAATACACTTAAGCGCTACATAGCTCATTTTGCACATATTAATTCACAATGCTGTAAAATAAAATAACAATCCCTGATTATCAAGAATCCATGTTTTATTTACTTTGTGTGATGTCACATTGAGCGATATTTTAAATGTGCTTAGTTCAATAACATGCATAAAGTTATAACAAGTCAGGGAGGCTGTTGCTATACCTACATCAAAGAGTATTTTGTTAAAAGAAAGTTCTCGGTGTTGTGGCCAAGGGGGCCAAGTGGCCGATCTTTCTAGCGTATTTGAATAGAATAATGTTGGTTCGATCCCCGCTTGGGTCACTTTACTTTAACTTTGACTCTGGTTTTAAAATATGTTATTGGGTAATTATTAATTAATAATAATTCATTAATATAAACAATAATGAATTATTAATTGATGATATTCAAACCTGTTTCTGGCCAGGCAGAATAGGTTGGTGAATTGCATTCCTCTTCACAAATCTATTTAAAAAAAAACAAAAAAAATAATAATAATAATTTCCATATATTTTACTAGTTGGTAGCCCCCTAAATACCAGACGCGTGCATAGGGTATAGGCAAATACATTTCAGAATAAATATTTTCTCACATTCCTTCAAAATAACTCATTTGAATTTGGCTGAAGTGGTAACGATGGCTATAATCAAACTTAAATCTTGAATTTTAAATCTCAATATCAACATAAAATACGTTTTTTACCATATTATATTGCCTACCTATTAGGCGCATGTGCCTGTCTGGGATGCACGCCCCTGCTAAATATCTTATATCACAGCAGCGCCCTCTCTCAAATGTGACCTACATTCATTACAATCGTACCACTGTACTATCCTCTTAATGACTTTAAGGTAGTTTTAGATAAACAGGCTTTCACGGCCGGATTCAGATGCTTGAAATTGTTCTTCCGGGTCTTGACCGTGGTCCGAAGAAGTAACTCACAGCATAGTGATAAACATAAAAGAAAGAAGAAAAGATAAAAGCCATGGAATATTGAAGAACAATTTCAAGTAGCTGTAGATCTTTACATGCTTTTTTAGATTTTCTAAGAATAGCTGTATTCAGCCAATGGTGATAGATATAATTAATATGTTAGACTTACCATGCAAAAAGTTACTATTTATTAAAATAGAAAAAAACATTGTTGTGCAGAAGGGATTTAAAAAATGTTCACGAGTGCCTGATTTTATTATTTAGCTGTACAGTTGCACAAGGATCAAGGGGAATGTCTGAACTGCCAGCGCTATCTTGTAAAACTTCACTTTTGATAGTTCACTGAGAAGTTACCTGTGTTACTTCACTTGTAGTTCTTATTAATATTTTGTTAAAAAAAAAACAATTTACAAACCTTAAAAAGTGGAAAGGTTTTGTTAATGATTAAGAAGTATTTTGTTAAAAAAAAAGAAAACGATTCTGATAATTAATTTTATCAGTTGGTAGCCCCGAAAAAACTCCCTCAACTTATGTACATTCATTACGATCTGTGTAAATCTCTTTGCAGATTTAACAGTCCAAATCTTACACTGAAAGTTCCTTTGAAATTTGTTCCATCTCTCAATAACATTAGGACAATGTCAATCAGTCAATGTTTACTTATTTCTGTACAACAATGATTTTTTGTAGAATAAGAGGTGGAGTAAATTATTGAAAAATTTTGAGATTAATTTATTTCAAGTTTTGTTTTTAAGCTGTGAACGTAGAGTGATAAGTTTTGTTGGAAAAGGGTCAAATTACAACCAAAAGTCTTTCAGAGTACAATAATGAAGTGTGCACATTTAAAACTTTCTCGATTGTATGATGTCACAGGTTCTCGCACGTTGTAAATAAAAAATTGTTTTCCAGATCAACAGGGATTTTATTTTATTTTACAGCATTTTGAAATATATGTACAGAGACATCAGATGACCAATTCAAATTATTTATCACAAAACCCATTTGTAATACTGAAATGTATTTTTTCTACTCCCATTTGGTAATTTACTAATTACAAAACGGCTAACGCAATCACAATGCTATACATTTCCACAACCGTTGCGTAATGTTACATTACGCAACTGATAACGGTGTTGAAATGAAAATGTGCGCATGCGCATTGTCAGAAATGGAACCATTTTTGAATTTCGAGTATCAACCTCGTATGAAGCTATCCTTCTAAGCGACCGATAACAAACTATTATTGACCGTTTCCATAGCAACCACGTTTAAACGTCAGCCATTACATGAATATTTTAAATTTATTGATAGTTCCTCCCCACTATGTTCAATCTTTGTTCAAATGAAAATGAATATATTTTATGCGTAGAGTCAAATGAAATTTGTTAATAGTGTAGTAATTCATCAATGTTATTTATCAAAATACTCCAAATTGTAGCTTTCCTTTTTTCGAACAGAAGGCTTGAAAGGAAAATAATATTTTCATTTTATTATTTTCATAAAAAAGATATTTTCACCGCAAAAAAAAACAAACTTAAACAGTTAGTTAGTTATGAGGTTGACCATCTATGCTGTAAAAACTTAGTTCACTTTGCCAATGACACCCCTGCTTCAGTGGTTGCAGGGCTTATGTTTATTTGAGTTTTGGGTTTGAATGTTAAACCTTATATGCGGCATGTATAAGCGCAACCTTATATGTGTCTACTTGTGGGCATAAATTTAAAATGAATCTCAAATGTAATATATCTTTGCAGATTAGATTAAATAATCGAGGGGAATGATAAATTACACGGTTTGACAAAGGTGGGGCTTTAATTACCTCAAATGGACGAGTACAGTATAAAGACTATTATTTACTATTTTGTTATTTATTTCATGGTCGTAGAAAAAGTATTGTATGCCACTGCACGTAATTAGTCTTTGTAACACTCAAACTAGCACTCGTGTTACAAAGACTATCATTACTAGGCAGTGGCATAAATAACTATTAAATCTACCTTTATAAAATTGTATTGGTGATGATGATGAGTTGATGATTTCTTTATAGCGCCGTTTCGTGATGTAGTCACTCCAAGGGCGCTGGTGCAAACGATGCCAGAAATTTGCTTGTCTTCAGTGCATTCCGGAACTTTCCATCGTCCTCTAGCTCTCTCACATGATGTGGCAGGTGGTTCCAGGCCAGAGGGCCAGCAACTGCAAATGCACGCTCTCCAAATATTGTGTTAACTCTTCTTATAGGTTATTGAAGTTATGACTATATCCTGCCTCTAATGTAATATGTTCTTTTCTACGAATGACAGCACCATCAAGGTGGTTGTCTGATTTGGAACTTAGGTCCTTAGCATTCAATCGCAAATGCCTTAAAAACTGGCCAAGCGACATGAATTTGTAATTCCTGGATTTAAATGTGAAGATGCCATTTTTTTCTTCTCGAGGATGAGTAGAGACGAGGACAGTAGAGGGAGTGTCTGTGTCCTCATATATGCACACAGGAAACCATTGCTCTTTAACATTAATGGGTATCGCTGTCAAAATTTGTACCTTTTGTCTTGTGCGTGTGTCGCCTAATGATTTTCAGTGTTGCGACCCCTTCTCGGATAACGCGGCAAGAAGTTACGCTATAGGTGTAGCTTAGTTGCGTTTATTTTATTTTAAGTAAATATAATTTTTTAACCAATATTAATATGCCTTAATCTCACAAATGTGACGTAACGCGGTAACGGTTACGGTAGCGTTCGTCAATAAAAAACACGCCCGACATAATCCTAAAATTGATTTATTTGAAAACTAATAATACTAGCAACTATAAAAACACACAATCTTAAGCAGCACTAATGTCTCTAAGTAGACAATACACAATTGACAACAGATTCTGATATTTACCCTAATAATTCCAAGCTAAATCCCACTCAAAACAATCACGACAAGTTTACGGTTGAGACGGAGACCCTCTCAGAAGAAAATGAAGGTAGCGAATTAGTTTTTTAGTGTTTTCCATACTGCATCAAAGAGTAACCATACGCGAAAAAATACTTAGGGATGCAAGATTTTTGTCAGTTTCCATGAAAATGGTAACACACTAAAAGAAAATTTTTGGAACTAAAAATGTCTCCATTTTTAGTTCCAAATATTAGTTGCTAATGGTTGTCTCCAACCATTAGCAACTAATATTTCGTGTATAAATAAATAAATATTATTGTGGCTAGTACAGAAAACAAAAGATACGTTACTAAGGTATATGAAAAAATACTCAACTTATAAAAATTTGACTATTTTTTATCGTATCTTGCCATCAAATGGTCAAAAACGGATTGCGGACATGTAAAATTTGTATGAGAATGAAAAAAAGGCGATTTTGTTATATTTTTTAATTACATCGCCACTTCATGCTTTTTGCAGATTTTTTTTGTATTTCGATACGCTTTTCAAATACTTTACTCTAATAAATCTAGAATTCAATAGACAGCACCAATTTTTATGAAAAAACTGAAAATCATTAGGCGACACACGCACAAGACAAAAGGTACAGGTAATTTCGATGGCGATACCCTAATACCAATAAAAAAAAAACAATTTAACTGTTTACTAACTGTCTTTGTGTGAATAAGAAAAAACTATAAAATGTTGTGTTAGGTTTAAAAAGGTTTATTCACAAAGAAAATAAAAAAAAACAAATTTACAAATTCATTACTTATCTTTCAGTTGTAATATTCACTGCACTAGGTACCTACCACCTTCTACAACTGATATTGTCAGGCAAGATAGAGGAAAACCAGAGAGCTGGCAGAAGGCAGAAGTAGCTGCGCAATGTACTCGTAAGAGGCTGGACCGGGATGAGAGTTGTGGAGGAGTTGTTCTGGACAGCGCTAGACCACAAAGTCTTTACCACAGTGATCACCAACGTCAGGGTATTCAAAGAACAAGATATCTCCTATATATTACAATGATAAAAAGAAATTGCTTTGCATTACGTCTATTCTAATGGTATTTATGTATCTGAACCGCAGTACCAACTCAACAGATTGTCATGACAGCCAGCAATGACTCATCTATGGAAGCAAGCTGAGCAAGTACTGCAGAAGCTCCACTGGCTGAGCATCCCACAATGAATAAAATTCAAACTGTGTCTCACACTACACAAAGCACTGCATGGAGTTACATCAAAGTACCTGTAGGAACTGATCATTCCAAGAAGTCTGAGCGAGAGGGAGGTCACTATGCAATCTCAAGCACAATTGTCAGCTTGCCATCTACAAAATCCCAATACATTGTTTGCTGTGGCAGGGCCGTCCACCTGGAATTGGCTGCCTCCAGACGTGCATGCCCGGAAAAGTGTTGGACTCCTTCGAACCGGGAATAAAGATCCATCTTTTCACCGCATCAATGCTGAAAGCGCCCTTGCAGTGACAAAAGTTATGAAACGGCATTCTACAAATCATCATAAAACTTTATGTTTAGGCTTTTCAGTGTTTTACCAAGTGTATGGAAAGTAATTCTCATCTAAGCATACGTGTACTCAACATACATTTGTAGAAGATGCCATGATTGAGTTTAACCGTAATGTTTTATACTCCCCGTACTGGCTCCTCCATGTTCAATAATGGATGTAAACAGACAGTGAGAAGAAATGTCGAGGAGCTATTTTGGGCTGCCCGAGTAAGAAAAACTTTCTCCCAAGTAGATCAATGTCAGGAGACTCTGATGAAATGCAGGAAGAAAATCATTGATGCACATCACAAGACTACTAAACAGTTCTCAAAGTTTAAATGTTAGGGAATGCAGGATTTACATCATCAATTAATAGTTAATCAATTTTCATTTTAATTAATGAGTTATCAATTAATACTTCCTCTAGATTTTGTAGGGGTTGTGTATTCACACAGTGAAAATTCATTTTATTTAAAATAAAATTATTTTTTCTTAAACGTAGTTTAATTTTCCCAATAATGTTTTATATCTCGAGCACTTTCGACCGTCAATACTCAGGTCATTATCAAAAGTGAAAATGACCTAAGTATTGACGGTCGAAAGTGCTCGAGATATAAAATATTATTGTGAAAATTAAACTACGTTTAAGAAAAAATAATTTTATTTTAATACTTCCTCAATGATATCTGTAAACTCAGGGTCAGAATGTGTTTCAAAAACGCCAATTTAAGTGCCACTGCCTTGTCCTCTCGACCTTAGCGTCAACATTTTAATGTAAGTATACAAATGCATCAAAATTAAAAAGAGCAGTATGGTTTTAACATTTTTATTAATATAATTTTTAGATTACACCTTATATTACGCTGAGCTTTGGTATTCCTCAATAAACATAAATAAAATAATAGTATACATGGTTGATCTTTGGCTAAACTAAACAAATAGTTTTAAAAGCAAGCCATAAAAGCCTAAACATTAACAGAAAAGAAGTCTTATTTTGGCTTTATTTTAATTCCATTGACACATTGTTCTACCACATTGGAGAAAAATTTGAGGCAATTTTATCGAAAGGCAATTTGATTGATCGATCAAAGGTAAAAACTAAATTACTTCTTTCCATACACAGAGTACAAAAAATTGTGTAAATACACAACCATCGCGTAACCCAGTGGTTTCCAAACTTTATGCTACCATGCTTCCCTAAAAAGATTTTTTTTCTTCGCGCCTCCCTTTGTACGTTTTATTTTTTTTCGCACCTCCCTTTCTATGTTTTATTTCTTAATATTCATACTTATACTACTATAGACACATTTTTGGCGCCTCCCCTAGCCATAGCTCGCGCCTCCCCTGGGAGGCTCGCCCCCCAGTTTGGAAACCGCTGGCGTAACCAGAAAAAATGTATGGCATTTACGCCATGGTTGAGAACTTACGCAATCCATCAACATTCTCTTTTATGTTCATCGATGACTTACAGAATGATTGATTCTCGAGGTCATTGTGTGAGTCTGTCTCTATGGAAAGCATGTGTCCGTGAATTAATGATATAAGTAAAATATTATTTCAATTAAATTAACAGGTGTTTAAAATACAGACTAGGAACATGGCTGTAACTCTTGTTATAAAATATTAATTATTGAATTAAAGAAGATCTAATTAAGATACATTGTATGGAACAATGAACTAAAAATAATTGACAATTAATGGTGTCTTTAAATTTTTTAACAATAATTAGAACCTATTTATTTTTACACATAAGAGGGGCAGCCTTACGCCAACTACTTTAGTTGAAGTGTGGGTGTCCCACTGTCCCAGCTCCTGAGGGGGCTGGTTCTCATTTCTTGTGAGAGCTAAGTAAGCCTTGAGGGTATTTTATTTTGACACGCTTAGTGGGAATCTAACCCTAACCTTCGATTTGGTATGCTAGCATTTTACCAACTGAGCTATCAACTAGACACTAAGCTATATTGACAGCGAAGGGTCAACCTTATGCCAACCACTTCACTTGAAGTGGAAGTTTCTCTGCTATGACGGCGGCCGGTTCCAATTTCTTGGGGTCTTAGTAAGCCTTGCCGGTACTCTGATTTGGGGTCTGAAATAAATGCTGAAATGGCGAAACATTTCTGACACCCTTGTTGACCTCTTGCATGGAACACAAGTATTCTACCAACTAAGCTATCCACCAAACTTTCATCAATAAAGAATAAAATAGAAGGTAAAACATGTGGAACTTTAAAAGTATACATTTGTGCATACAAGTACAACAGTTTTGAGATATTTTCAATAGAAATGGAAGCAATTCTTATTAAAGCACAACACAACATGCAACATCACAACATGCAGTGAGATTTATAAAAATAAAGATAATTTAACCATTGAAATATAATATGTTGGACTAGAAACTGGCTCACAATTGTCAGCCAGTCCTGTCAAACATAACAGTGTTGTACAAGTAGATGCAAACAAATTTTATAATTTCGTTGTCAATTTTTTTTTTGTGGATTTTGTTGTCAATTTCTTGTTAAATATTATACATGCTGAATATTTTTGATCAATAAACGCCTTTGATAAAAAGCAGGTTTAAACAGAAAACCTCCAGGATGAATATTCTTGCTTCTCTGATTAGAGTGCAGTCACAGCGAGAGAATTTTTGTTTTCTTTCTAACAAAAGATTATTTGCCTGTGTAAGTTAAAATGGATATAGTATTTATTTGAGTTTACACAATTTCCAGTCCACTATGTTATACGCCAATGGTTTTAACTGTTATGCCCTTTTAACATACAACACATTCTGCCTGGTTTGTCTATGGGCCATCGCAAACCGGACGACTTGTCGCCGCAACTCGGCGACTCTTGACGCCAAATGTGTGGAGCTTTGAACAAAATATATAAAAACTGTCGGCCGAAGCCTGTCGCTGCGACTAGTCATCGAGCTGTCACTGTCCCCTGTCATCCAGTGTTTAGACTTAGGGTTACCGGATAAACTGTGTGAAAGCTTTCATACATACACCACTGGACTTCCGATCTGGCACAGGATAGAAAAAATCATAGACAAATCGGGCAGCATGCATTTATATAGTATGAAAAGCCACTTACAGTGCATTAAAAAATAATGAAAAATTTATATACATCTATAATCTATAATCTAAGCTGCAAGGATATGTAAGCATTTAAGGCTCATATGAAATGCATGCCTACAGACAGGCACATGTAGGTTCGCGCCTACACATTCTGCATGTGTGCATACAAATAAAGAAAACCTCACATGAACATAAACCTTGCAACTCCTGCCGCCGTTCCCTGAACCGGGGTGGCATTGGCAAAAGTGAACTGATTTTTACAGCACGGGTGGTCAGCCTCGTACTAACCTATCAGTCAAGGAGCATGAAACATGAATGACACAAACTTTACAATAGATGTGTGGTAATCTGGGAAACATATTTTTTTTAAATAACTGGTGTTTTAAAGATGTCTATAGGTAGTTAATAACTATCACAGATTTGTACAGTAAAAAACTTTAATTGTTTGTATAATGGAGTCAAAACACAGTCAAAGAGCTAAAAAAAATTGTGACAAGCTATCTTTCTAAGATTGCAAACCAAAGAGCATTGTGCATTTTCTTATAATTGCTAATGACCCTAGTCACCTAGGCCTGTGATGTCACCCAATTGAGGGGAATTCAGAATGTTGTGACTCCATTGTAAACTTGGTAACATTGATAATGAATGTTCAACAAAAATTATGTGAAAGTAAATTTTTTAACGGGATTTACTGTCGTTTGATATATTTACAAATCGATCTGTAATTTGTCAGTTTATCGTCAAACTCATAGGAACAGGAGAGCTGAATTACAAAATGCAAACTATTGGATGTTTCAGAAGGGTGAGAACAGTATATTAAACAAATAGCCAAGTATTTGAATGATAATTATTCTAAGAATTGAAAAAATGCCTAAACTATATCCAGTGAGGAACCCATTAGAGGTTGTTTAGAGTTAGAAACCCTAGAAGGAGTTTGCTTTCTTCTAAACGTGACATACGCATAGAATATACTCCCTAAAACACTAACATTCAATCCCACAAAGTTCACCCAAGTAAAGATGTAGTCGCCTCCAATGATCATACCTAAATACGTTACACAGATATTCTTCAAACAACCTATGATTGTAGTCGTTAATGCACCGTTATAAAAGGTGCATAACATGATAGCGTACGTTAAAAAGAACCCCATTATACAAGAAAGAATAAACTGCGTTATAAAAAACAAATTGTCCCAGTGTTCAAATGCAAACGAGATGGCTAAATCCCCCGTTAGCCAAGTTATAATTAAAGCAGGACAAAACATAAACAAACAATTGTAATACATAAGACCGTACTTTCCTAGTTCTTTAGAGTCTAACTTCTTCTTCATGAAGACACCGTTTGAAGCGGTGAACATGTCGTTGAGAAGGACTAAAGTGTAGCCAGCTGCAGTGAATGTTACGTCGTCTGCTGCGGCCAAGAGAGCTCCGCCGACCATCGCGGCAACACTGAACTGAACAGCCCTCGAAGCTCGCACACCCAAGACGATTCTCTCGCCGACCATTGTCATCAGAATGCTGAATCTCCTCAGCGCAGTAAACATAGGGAGACTCAGTTCCTTTGTGCCTCCTAATCCCGTGGCCATGTTTCCCAGGTATATCAGAGGGAGTGGCCATATTCTTCGGAATGTGCTCCATTCCAGTGGTGGATATTGGACTTTTCCAAGTTTATGTGCCACGAAAAGAATGATTATGGTCGCTCCCATTTGTCCCAAGCCCAGAAATTGGTACGAAGGGAACTCATATTGTGTGAGGACTGTTTTATTGACAACTGTGATTAAGAAAGAAGCGAGTCCGTAGAATATTGCTGCGAGGATTTTCTTGACGATGAGTTTCTCTTCAGCCGAATGAGTTGAGGAATTATCCAAATTCGACATGATAACAAAAACCTAAGTTAACATGTTCACAAACATTCCAACATTTTAATCAAATTCACACATGGATTCCACATAAAGTCAAAGTTGTGATATTACACGGCCGCGTTACTAAGGAAAAGCTGATGAAAAAATTGTTATTAGTTTCTAAGGACCGTGATTACATAGACCTGTGCCGTTTAACAGTCAAGAAACATTTCAACCATCCACTCCGAGTCCATTAAATTCATTATTTAGTCACATGATTTGGAATATTGTTTTTCAACCAGCAAAACCTCTAAATATTGCAGTGTTTGTTGCTTTCATAACACGTTGGCTACATTAAAACTTTGCTTTTTATCAATTTAAAAACAATTTAAATGTGTTTTTTTATTATTTTTTTGTTTAAAGTTAATTCCTGTTTAATTCACGATAGCTGTTATCTTTCTTTACCTCCATTATTAAAATGTAGTAATTTGTAAGTTCGAAATTCACATTTTGTAGTTTTGTTTTATTTGATATGGATTTACGTCCTGTTGATAAGATGGAATTTTAACCTCCAAATAATTAATTAATATTTTTTTAAATTATTCCACTCACAAAACATCAACCATACCTTGGAATTATTCCGTGAGAAATGCGTTTCAAATATACATTATTGAATATAGATCAACACTTTACGTAAATTTTGCAGGTTTTTGCGGCATTTTACAAATAAACAGAAAAATAACTTTACGAAATGTCAAAAATTCTTATTTGACATTTGGTTTCAACATTTCATTTCCCCATTTCCCCATATCCAACAAAATAAAATGTTTCATTTACCTACATTTTGTATTCTACAAAAAAAAAGCACCTACACAACGAAACATAATATTACAAATATAAAAATTAACTTTTCTTTTCTAAAATTATTCTAGAAATGTTTTTAGGCAAACAAAAACAAAATGAAGTATTTGATAAAACAAACGTATTTTTTGTAATGGTATACTTAGTATCCATGGCGATGAATTTGAAAAATTCACTGTAAACAATTTCTCACATTTTAAAAAATGGAATATACCTACGAAATTTACAAAATCTACTGTGCAATTTCAAAGTAAGTTTGTGTTTTGAAAGTTTATTTCAAATAGTTTGTTATCAAAACATGACTTCAACAATACAAGAGTTTATTCAATCAACTTCAAGTGAGTAATTTCAACGTACTGAAAATGTGACACTTCAAAAAATTTCATTTTAAAGTTTAATACTTTTAATTTGTTTTAGAAAAGTATTTTACGAAAGGTGTCAACTTAAATGAAGATATTCTAGACAATGCAGCTGTGGAGAAATTTATAAAAGATGCGCAGTGTCTAATTTTAAACGTATCCCAGAAAAATGAGAAAATTCTCTACCAAACTGAGGTGATTTTTACTTCTTCTTCTTTTTGAATACTTGAGTCGGTAGCGGAAATGTAGCAAAAATCATTTCCATACATTTATTTTGTTTTCGAAAAAATCCTGGTTTGCCGTCTTTGATTCTACAACCAGCAAAACACAACTAAGCTGCATATTTAGTGCAACTAATTCTTACCGCGGTGTATCCGAAGGGTCTCAGGTAGAGAGTGAAAACTATTTATTTTCACAGGTAAGAAAGCCAGCCTTACGCCAACCGCTTCACTTAAAGTGGAGGTTTCTCTGTTCCTAGGATAATAGATTATCATTTCTTGTAAAGACTGAATAAGCCATGCTTAAATTCCATGATTTTGTTGGTTTTGAATAAACACCTGACCATTTTGAATAAAGACCGGTCGATAGCTCAGTTGGTAGAGTGCTTGCATTCTACCCCGTGAGCTCGGGTTCGAATCCCACCGAGGAGGGTGTCAGAAATGATTTCCAATTTCGGTGTGTATTTCAAACCCCATAATATAAATACCGGCAAGGTTTACTCAGCCTTTACAAGAAATGAGTACCAGCCCCCTCGGGAGCTGGGAAATTCCCACTTCAACTGAAGTGGTTGGCGTAAGGCCGGCCCCCTTACCTGTAAAAATAAATAGGTTCAACTCGCCACATGCGACCCCTTCGGGGATAACGCGGCAAGAAGTTACACTATATGTGTAGCTTAGTTGCGTTTTTTTTTTACCTAAATGGGAAATCATTTCAGACACATATTTTCATGGGGATCAAATGTTAGCCCTTTGGCTCGAACACAAGCATTCTGCGAATTAAGCTATAGATGGACTCACTCATTCCTTAGTTTTGTATTCTATATCCTAAGTATGGACTTTTACTGCCTTTAAGTTATTTGTCTTGGCATATGGGTATCGCCGTCGAAATTTGTACCTTTTGTCTTGTGCGTGTGTCGCCTAATGATTTTCAGTTTTGCGACCCCTTCGGGGATAACGCGGCAAGAAGTTACGCTATATGTGTAGCTTAGTAGCGTTTTTTTTTTTAAGTACCTAAGTATAATTTTTTAACCAATATTAATATGCCTTAATCACACAAATGTGACGTAGCGCGGTAACGGTAACGATAACGTTCGTCAATACAAAACACGCACGACATAATCGTAAAATTGATTAAAACACACAATCTTAAGAAACACTAATGTTTCTAAGTAGACAATACACAATTGACAACAGATTCCGATATTTACCCTAATAATTCCAAGCTAAATCCCACTCAAAACAATCACGACAAGTTTACGGTTGAGACGGAGACCCTCTCAGAAGAAAATGAAGGTAGCGAATCAGTTTTTTTGTGTTTTCCATACTGCATCAAAGAGTTACCATACGTGAAAAAATACTTAGGTATGCAATATTTTGGTCAGTTTCAATGAAAATGGTAACACACTTAAAGAAAAATTTCGGAACCAAAAATGGAGACAACCATTAGCAACTAATATTTAGTGTATAAATAAATAAATACTCTTGTGGCTAGTACAGAAAACAAAAGATACCTTACTAAGGTATATGAAAAAATACTCAACTTATAAACATTTGACTATTTTTTATCGCATCTTGCCATCAAAGGGTCAAAAACGGATTGCGGACATGTAAAATTTGTATGAGAATGGAAAAAAGGCGATTTTGTTTTATTTTTTAATTACATCGCCACTTCCTGCTTTTTGCAGATTTTTTTTGTATTTCGATACGCTTTTCAAATATTTTACTCTAATAAATCTAGAATTCAGTAGACATCACCAGTTTTTATGAAAAAACTGAAAATCATAAGCCGACACACGCACAAGACAAAAGGTACAAATTTTGACGGCGATACCCATATAGGAACATACTGCGCACTGCTTAATATTTTGGAACTTAATGTGTTATTTAAACCAACCATTTAATTATTTTTATGTAGAGGATTCTGTAAACCTTGTTCACAGATAAGAAAAACGCCTCAATCTTTGAGGCAAATAAATTATACTGAATAGAATATTCAGCTTTTTCCTTTAATGGCTTACAGAAAGTTGATAAAAATAACCCTCACACTTCATGTTTGCTATTTTCTAGATTTCTAAGACTAACCATGGTAGTTTGGTGTTCTTCAAGAGTTCTCCGGTTTCCCTTGAGACGGAAGACTCACTGCAGCATCTCTGCTTCATCGCTCTCCCGGCAGATCCTGTGGAGTCTCTGTACCTCAGCATCAGACATGTCTACGGGCCTCTGCTGCAGGCGGTAAATCCAAAAATAGTTATCTTTTTTCAAAGGGCTCTCATATGATTTGTGGCACCTATTTTTTGCACAGGTAAGGGGCCGGCTTTACGCCAGCCACTTCACTTGGCGGGGGGGTTTTCCAGCTCTTGTGGGGTTCTCATTTCTTGTGAAGGCTGTCAGTATTTTAATTTAGGTTTAAAAGAAAATCCAAAACGAGAAATTATTTCAAACATTCTCGGTTGGAATCAAACCCTAGACTTTTGCATGGAATGCAAACATTCTGCCAACTGAGCTATCGATTGGACAAAATGTGTGAATATTTGGAATTAGAACTTGCTTCCGTATTTATTTATACAGTAGTTTAAAATGAAATTGTTCAAGATCCCCCACTTCAACTGAAGTGGTTGGCGTAAGGCCGGCCCCCTTACCTATAAAAATAAATAGGTTTCACTCGCCACATGTGACTCCTTTGGGGAAAACACGGCTAGAAGTTACACTATATGCAAAGCTTAGCAGAATTTTTTGAGTTGCTATGAGGTTAAAAATGCTGATAGTTAAAAAAATATGTGAAAAATTGACTCCCGGCCATAATAGGGAAAAGTGAACTTATATTTTGTTATAAGTTGGTTTTTGTTGTAGAGACCTAAGTCACATAGACCTGTGATGTTTACCTGCCATGAAAAAAATAAAATTACAATTTTTATGCTTAGTCTATCCGGAAAATGCTTGAGCAAAACAGTACTAACAACTTTTTGTTTACTTTCTCTATTATCATAAAAATTTATGACTATATTTACACATATTTTTGGACCTTTCATTTTCAGGATCCTTCAATGTCCGTTGATCCAAAGATCCAAGAACTGTTGTCTCATTTAGAAGCTGGGCTAAGAGCAATTGCTCAAGGAAAAGACGGAACACCAAATCTTACAGGTAAATAGTAAAAAATTGTTCTTTACTCCTAGTATAAAACATTGCGTTGATTTCTCATCATATATAGAAAAAATGTATGAAAACTATATCACATGCTAGGGCTGCTATTACAACTTCCATATTTTTTTCTATTTTACGGGATATCTCTTGAAGCGACTGCTGTTGGTAATCTTTTGAAAAACAGGTGCCAGTTGGTTCCATGCCCTTGGAGCCGTCACTGCAAAAGCACGCTCACCAAGCACTGTTAAAGACTTGTGCAAAAGTTCATTGACCAATTTGTTGGCTCTACTTTCCCCAGAGCGCAAAGTCAATTGTATGCTATTCAAACCAGTTTGCTTGATGAGTTGCACTGATATCACCTCGTAGAGTGCGCTATATAAAGATATCCAAAGAAGCGAGACACTTTGAAGTACCATGAATTCTCATAAGAAAATGGATCAAGCTTTTGTAATGATACGTGTTCAAATATTTCCTTAAAACTGCCATTTAATTGTTGCTACCGATGTTTTGTTATTTTTCAGTTGTTTTAAATGTGGACGATGAAGTGGAGTACTGGAAAACTCTGTACGCAGAAAGCAAGACAAGGAAACAAAAAGATATGGCAGAATCATTCCTGGCAATACTGCAGCCTATAGCGGAAGAAGTCAAGTAAGAAATATTATTTTCCTTTATTTTTGTCATTTGATCATCTTGAAATGTGATTATGCCAACTTAATAAGTCTTCTGTTTTTAATACACTTCTTCTTCTTCTTCTGTTTGGCGAATCCCGCGGAGAGCAGGGGCGCCAGTGTCAAGTATACTGAGTGGGGATTTTGAATGATGGGAAAAGGATACGCTTCAATGGTCACGATACACACATTTGATTTTAAGCAATAATAAAAAGCAAAAAGAGTAAAAACAAAAAACAAAAAAACGCTTGTAAAACATTATTTGAGGGAATTAAAGAAAATTAACTAAGGAGTTTTTTTGGGTAAAGTAAATTATAATTTTATGTTGTTGTGGGAAATAAATTTTAGAAACAGAAGGTTAATGGATTTCAAATTTAGGGATAAAAGATAGGAAACATTAACAGGATATTGAATGGAGACGCCAGTTCTTAGAAAAAGAAAATACAATTTTTTTTTTTTTTTTTTTTTATTTCATAAACAATTTTTACAAGAAATATAAATCTTAAAAATTAAACATTTTTGTCCCGATAAACCAAAAAATTTCAGTTTGTCATCGGGTGCAACAATCAAATTAAAAAATATAAGTCTTAGTATTTAGTGCTAGTATGAAATAAAAAGTAAATTAAAGTTAAAATTAGGAGACAAGAGTAGAGTAAAAACACAAATATAGTCAAATAATTGATATAAATGGTGAGAGCAGTTAAAGAAAATGTGGTCTAAATCGCCTATTTCGGTTTTACAGTCGCAAAAGGGAGAATCAACAACATTAATTTTAAAAAGGTGAGCTGGAGAGCAACAATGGCCAATTCTTATGCGACAAAGGGTAGAAATTTGTTGTTTATTAACAGAATAATTGCAAAACCATGGGGAATTAGGAAGAGATGGCTGGATGCCAGCATACCACTTTCCCTTTGTTGAACATGTGGATGACCATAACTCACTCCATTCATTTCGAAGAGAGTGCTTAAATGATGGAATAAGGTCCATAGGGGAGAGAAACGGAAGGCCGGGGATACCGGTCAGGATAGCTTCTTTGGCAAAGCCATCTACCACTTCGTTACCCACAATTCCACTGTGGCTGGGAATCCAAACCAGATCCACGCTCTTTCCCGAATGCGAGAGGCTGCAAAGGAGGGATCTAATTTTGAGAATAATTGAAATTGGAGGGCGTTTAAAAGGGAAGGATAGAATATTCTGCAGGACACTTAGGGAGTCTGAGAATATAACAAATTTTTGAGAAATAGTTGTGTGATTGATGAATTTGAGAGATTCCAGGATGGCATATGCCTCTGCAGAGAAAATCGTTGCCGTTGCAGGTAATTTAAATTTATAGACAATTGATTGACTTGGACAGTAAAAAGCTGCACCAACGGCCAATGAATTTGGTGTTTTGGAGCCATCCGTAAAGAGGGATGTCCAATCTTTCCATTTGTTTTCTATTAAATTCTGAAAATTTTGCTCCTGCGGTGGGTGATCCGTTTTTACAAGTCCTGTGTTTGTATTGACTGAGGGGAGAAAAGTGATGTGTTCAAAAGGGCTTAAAAATAAAGGTAGAATATTGGTGCGATTGATGCAACTAAAATAATTTTGAAGCGCCGTTAAGCAGCTAACTAAGATTGGTATATGTTTATGTTTCCAATACGAGTTTTCAATACAGTACTTAGACAAAATGTTTAAGGAATCTATGAGCCTATGTGATAGGGAGAAAGTTTTAATTAGAAATTTTTTAGACAGAAATGAACGACGAAGATTGAGGGGGGGTTCGCAGCTTTCCAGCTGAAGAGTGTTTGTCGGGGATGATCTCATTGCACCTAGTATAATTCTTAGACCTTGGAATTGAATTTTGTCAATTTTTTTAAGTAAATTTTTTGAGGCGGTTCCATAGAGAAATGAAGCGTAATCGATTCGACTGCGAATGAGAGCATTATAAAGCAGTTTTTGAGTAGAGGGATGTGCTCCCCACCAAACACCTGACAAGGCTCGGAGAGGGTTTAGTGTTGCAAGACAGCAGTCAACCAAGTGATTGATATGCGTTGCCCAAGTTAATTTAGAATCCAAAAAGAGACCCAAAAATTTAACACATTTAGAAATGGGGATTGTATCAGATTTAAAATTAATAAGGATGGGATGAAATTTCCGTCTCCTTGTGAAGAGTACTGCAGTGCTCTTGGATGGAGTAATTTCTAAGCCGTGGGTGTTAAACCATGTTTGTATGTTTTTTATTGAAAAGTTTATGTTCGAACAAGCAGTATTAATGTTGGAATTAGAGGAGTAAATAACAAAATCATCTGCATATTCCAACATTTTGCAGGATGGAGAGAGGTAAGTGTGCATATCTGAGGTATATATATTGTACAAAATGGGGCTGAGTACAGATCCTTGCGGTAAGCCCTTCCAAATTGTTCGTTCCATATTGGGATAACTCGGTTGTTGAATTTTTATGTTTCTAGCAAGTAAAAGATTAACGGTAAACTGAGTTAAGCGGGGAGAGATGCCCAATTTAAGCATTTTAGATCTAAGGACAGGTAATAAGACATTATCATAAGCAGATGATATATCTAAGAAGACAGCAACTAGAGAGTCATTCTGTGATAAGGAAATTTGAATATCCGTTACTAATGACGATAATACATCAAGAGTGCCTTTAGATTTTCTGAAACCGAATTGCGACGGAGAGAGGAGTTGATTGGATTCAACGAAACATTCGATTCTATTTTTAATTAGGCGTTCCACTATTTTACCTAGACACGAAGATAAGGCGATGGGGTGGTAGGAAGAGCCATTGTTGGGATCTTTTTTAGGTTTAAGAATTGGTATGATGATTTGGGTTTTCCAAGCCTTTGGGATTTCACCTGTGTCAAAGAAGCAGTTAATTAAGTCCAGAAAGTATTTCAAGCAAGCTGGTGATTTTGTAGAGATGAAGGAGTAAGGGATGCAGTCTAAGCCTGGGCAGGAATCTTTCGAATTATCTAGAG
This sequence comes from Agapetus fuscipes, assembly GCA_951799405.1. Taxonomy (NCBI): domain Eukaryota; kingdom Metazoa; phylum Arthropoda; class Insecta; order Trichoptera; family Glossosomatidae; genus Agapetus; species Agapetus fuscipes. Next base: position 9,971,098 of record OX637339.1, read on the forward strand.
CGGCCATAAGTTCGTTAATTGTAAATGGAATACTTAGGAAGTCATTTTGTGCAGCTAGGTAGTATTTTTTTGGGATTTCCTCTATGTAGGGTGAGGAAAGAGGAGCAATATTGTTAACGAATTCTAATAACCATTGTTTGGAGGATGGGGTTGTTTTGATGGGGTTGAAGGCAGACCTAAACCGTCTCACCATGTTCCAGACCTCAGACGAACTGGTATCCGGGGACATGGAGTGACAAAAAATTTTCCAGCCATTTTTCTTTTTTCCACGCAAAAAGCGTTTTGTTCTAGCTGCAATATTTTTTAAGTTCAGATAGTTATGTAAATTCATATTTTCAGCGTATATTTTTGATGCTATTTTTCTCTCTGCTACAACTTTATCACATTCTTGATCCCACCAAGGAGTAGGAGGATGAGACTTGCGATGATTGTTTTTTTTTCAGAGGGATCGAATGATTTGCTGATTCAATGAGTAATTCTGTGTACTTTTCATAGTTAATAAGTGCATCCCTCGAAGAAGGACGAGGGAAAGATGGAATCTCAGTTTCATTGAAATGATAGAAAGCGTCCCAGTCAGCTTTGTCAGTTTTGAAGATTCTAGTAGTTTTTTTATTATCTATGTGCTCATTGACTTTTCTGGGAGGAAAATCTATCAAAATCGGGAAATGGTCGCTACCATGTGGGTCACTTAGAATGGACCAAGTAAGGGATGATGCTAATATTGGAGAACATAGTGATATATCTACAGAACTGGCATTTTGGGAGGGAGGAGAGATTCTGGTAGGGCATGATTCATTTAATAAACAGAGAGGGATGAGATCGATGAGATCAAAAATTTCGTGACCGAGGGAGTCACAAAAGGATGAGCCCCATACGGTATGATGAGCGTTAAGGTCCCCAAGCAAAACAAAAGGGCTTGGTAGTTGATTCATTATGTTTGTAATGATTGATGCGGATGATCGGTTTGATGGAGGAGATATGTACATGGAAATGAAAGTTATGCCAAGGATTTTTGCCGATACTACCTGGAAGTTGTTAGGTAGGCCGGTGATGGATAATGGAAAAAATGGGAGGGAAGATTTGATAACAAGGGCTGAACCACCCCTGCCATCAGAGCGGTCGTCACGGAGGACATGGTATCCCGGGATCTGAAGATGCAGATCGGGACTAAGCCAAGTTTCCGAAACGGCCGCTATTGAAATATTATATTTTTTTAACAAATATAAAAAGTCACTTTTGTTGGAGACAATACTACGAGTGTTCCATTGTAATATTCTCTCCTGCATTGTTGAGAGATATTAAATTTTTAAGAAGGGTGATAATAGGGGCAACGTTGGACGGTAAATTGGGAATTGCTTCGATGAGATCAATCATCATCTTAAGGAGTAACAAAAATTGAGGAGGCAGAGAAGAAGGAGCTGGTCCCTGCAGACCACCACCAGAAGAATTTGATGGAATTTGTCCATTAGGAAACCACTGAAGGTTAGCAATTGCATCTGAGTCTACTGCTTTCTTTGCTAGATTGGTTTGTCTAGCTGGAGTGAAAACAGTTTTTCTATTTCCCAGGGAAGAATTTTTGTTATCAGAAATTGTGGGATTAGGTTTTTGAGTTTTGGCTACATCCGCGAACGATCTAGTTGCGGGAGCCAATCTCTTAGAGGCCTCCATATAGGAGATTCCCTCTTTTGCCATGGAATTTTTTATGTTTTTTTGACGGGCTAATTCTGGGCAAGAAGTACTTGTCGCCAAATGATTGCCCTTGCAGTGCAGGCATAAGGAGGATGCTGATGTAGACGTGCAGCTAGTACCGTCATGGTCTCCGGTACATTTAAAACAACGGGGCTTGGATCTACACTGGGATTTAGTGTGACCAAATCTACAGCAAGAAAAACATTGAATTGTAGGGAAAAGATATATATCTACAGGGAATGATGTGTGATATAATGAAACGTTAGGAGGGAGTCTTTGACCATCGAAGGTAAGTACGATGGTGTTTGAAGGTACCCAAGTGTTACCCTCGGGGGTATTTTTTTTATAATTTAAGCGCCGGGCTTTAATAACTTTAGTATATTCAGGGCATGAAGTGTCCTGAATAAGTTCCTCTACAGTAACAGAGGTCGGAATACCTCTTATTACCCCAAGACGAGAGACCTGGAAAGCAGGGATAAATGCTTCATAATTATTTGTTACTGAAATATCCTTGGATAGGATGAAGGAGTTCGCGAATTCAGCAGAGCCGAATTGTAGCGAAATCCTGTTCCTACCTTCAGACCTCACTCCACCGTACACAATTCCCGGCGTTCGTCTCGTCGTGAGGAAACGCCCAAAATCTATCGGGTGAAGCGAGGTCCCAGACATTGGTGATGGGGATTTTTTTTGAACATGAACAATAAATGGGCCTGGGTCAGATAATTTATAGGGTCTAGTGTTAAGCGTTTGGTGAGGCAAGATTTGGGGATTGATCGACACAGGAGATTGGGGTGTTTTTGGTGTTTGGGGGCTATTTTTTTTTAATTTAAAAATTTCTTTTGAATTGGAGGAATCATCAGAACTTGAAGAGTCTGATGTCTCCCTCCTCTTTTTTTTACGTCGTGTTTCATTTGATTGAATCGTAACCTCATGGGATACTTCAGGCTGACTAAGGATACAATATGTAGGATCAGGAGGGATGTCCGGTGGCTCCTTGTCTGCCTCCATATTGACCAGCTTGGGCACTACCACTGCACTGCACTTTTTCTTATAAATTGTTATTTTAGTTTAATTTTTTTTATGTAACGGAGTTTGAGAAGCGTGTGGATGTCTTTACTACTTCCGTATATCACCTTTAATACACTTGAAGACTACAGGGGATAAACAAGGAATGTCAGCAAAAATAATAAAATAATCTACTAATGCCATCTAGTGGCATCTGTGTGTATCTAAAGCAATGCAACAACAGTTGCTATCACAGTTTATGGTGGTATTTCTGGTTCTTTGTGACAGGCAATAACCATGAGAAATACAGACTTTCAAATTTATAATTTTGATTTACTCAAAATCTTCTTCAACTGGCATTCCTTGTTCTTCCCCTGTAGTCTTCACTTACAATCATTACATACTAGACACATAAGACCCAGTTTGTCTATAGCTTTTTCTATCCAGCGCCAGGTCAAAAGTCCAGTGGTGTATGAAGATGTATGAAAGCTTTCACACAGTTTGTCCGTTAATCCATAGACATACCGGGCAGAATGATTTGTGTCTGAAAAGGCCTTTAGAGTAAATAGATTGACATGAAAAATCTTTTTTTCATTAAGTACTTCGAATAAGTACCTATAGTTAAATATCCACAACCGTTTTTGCAAACATAGCATTTGCATCATCAGGTGATCAAAAATATAATTGTTTCATTTCTATCTATTAAGATGCAAGATAACAAAGTTAATGCCTCTACAATATCAATGAAACTGTTATAGTTCTTTGGATGGAAATAGTCTTGAAGATGTGAAGGAATCTCTGGAGAGTATAGGAGGCCTGCTGGATGACCTCTGGAGACATGGGCACTTTGAATATCCTCAGAAGAGGATGTCACATCTCATGGATGTCATTGGTAAGCATATCCTCCCTTACCTTACCTATCTGTACTCTCAATGATCCCTTAGCAGTATTTTCTAATGTAATATAATCAAATAATATTTTCTAATATAAAAAAAATATAATGATAATCCAAGCCTTTTCACAGTAAACGAATTCTCCCCGGGTTGTCTGTGGTTTCTCTATGGTGTGTTGATGGATTACCGAGACAAAAGTCTATGAAGAAGTATGAAAGCTTTCACACAGTCTGTCCTGTAATCCATAGACAAACTATAGACGATCCGGGTAGAATAGTTCTAGTGTGAAAACACTGTAAGTATGGAAAGTAGAGTAATGAGTGAAAAATATTAAAAGAAGAATTTTGTTCTCCTTGTTAACTCATCTCTCTCTTTTTGTCAACTCTCTCTATTGATTTATGAGTTGTTATGTGGCTGACCACCCATGCTGTAGAAAATGGTTCACTTTGCCAATTTCACCCCTGTTTCAGGGAAGGTCGGTAAGAGTTCCAGGGTGTATGTTCATTTGAGATTTTTATGTTGTAGGTTTACATGCGGCATGTGGAAGCGCGAACTTATACTTGTCTGCTTGTAAGAATGCATATAATGTAAATCCCCAATGCTACATATCTTTGCAACTTAGATTAGATAGATTAGATTGTGGTTGTTATTGTGTCCTGATTTTCCAGGCAACGCTTGTGTCCTCACCCTGCAAGACGTCCTGCGTCCCCTAGACATGTGGAGCAGTGTTGCCAGCGTCGGAAGCATTCTCCTTACTTGCTGTACGGCCGTGAGTGCCTGGGTGTCGGCCTGTCACGCTCTCACGGCCAACTACTGGCCACACCATGCTCTGCACGCCTGGAAGGGAGAGCCGCACACACCACAACATGCCGCAGACTTTCATGAGAGGCTGAAACAGGTAAAATGAGTGTGTTTCTAATAAAAAAAATACTTCATGTGCAGCGGTTTTGAAGTGCAGCAGTGAGCCCCACAGGTCGAAGCATGTCACTGACGTAAATAGGTATAGCGAATGAGTGTCTATTCAATAAATAAAAATAAAAATAAAAACATTTAAATTCATTGTAAAATTCTACTGAATAACACACTATCTATAAAACCAGAATTAATTTTAAAATGATATAATAACACACTTTTTTGGATATTAGAGGAAACACTAACTAACATTATAGGAAACCGAACAGTGCAATTAATTTGAAAATGAACGAGGTCCAATTTTCGAGACACAATCTTTTTTGTCTGCCAGCAAACGTCAATCAGGTATGGAACTGCCATCCTTAGCAACCAATAATAAAATATTTGTTTGCATTTTCCCTAGCAACCCGGCCGGATGAGAACACAAATTTGTGCAGTCAATTCACATGCTAACCTCATCATTATTTGTAAACATATTAAATGACTATCTATAATCTAAGCTGCAAAGATATGTATGTTAGCATTAAAGCTCATATTAAATGCATGCCCACAGACAGGCACATGTAGGTTTGCGCCTATACATTCTGCATTTGTGCATACAAATAAACAAAACCTCACATGAACATAAACCTTGGAACTCTTGCCGCCTTTCCCTGAAACCGGAGTGGCATTGGCAAAAGTGAACCAATTTTTAGAACACGGGGGGTCAGCCTCATACCAACCTGTCAGCCAGGGAGCATAACTCCAGTTTAAATTTTATCTGAGGTTTTCATTGTTGCTAGAAGTTATGAATGCAACTACGAGGCTATTGCACCCCTAGCGGAATGCTGACAGAGCTACAATTACAGTTAGGTACAGTTTCTAGAAGGTGTTATCTTTTCCAGATTACTGAAATCCGAGCTATCCATCTTCAGCTGACAAAACTGCTGTCATCTAGAGAACAAGAGGAACTCAAGACATCCAAAATGTTCCTGCCATTCACAGGTAGGTACCTGCTGGCCACTAAACAGCGCTGTATCAAATTGGGTAATTATAATTTTCAATGTATTCCCATCAAATAGGTGGCTTTGGTAAAAGTGTACCATTCTTGGCAGTAATCAAAAGGGTAAAGTTAGGTGAAATTTACTTGTCATGACTGCTATCCGGTATAGGTAGGTTTTTTTTTTCCTCCTCATCTCTTATGTAATACTTAATAAAAAATAACAACTGTATTTAAACAAATATGATTGAAAACAATAACAAAAATGCAAATAAACAATTTCAAGATTGACCAAATCATCTCCACTTATTAATACTGACACTTCATCTTGACTACTTCCTCCGATATATTTACATTTCTGTTGATTTCAGGCATTAACCTGTGGCAGTGTTCCTCCAGTAACAAGCAGTGGAGCAAGGCTAAGGCACAGTTTGAGAGACTCGTGAAGCCCGCTGAGGACAAGATAGCTGAGAAGCTGAGACCTCGGCTCACAAGCATGTCCACTAAACAGGCAAGTCATTATTCAAGATAATCCTAGCTGCAATAACAAACATTAATCATATAGAATCAAAGACTTTCTTTAGGAAAATTAATTTTTATTTCAAAGAATTTCAGTTAATATTTTTTTCAAACATATGAAAATAAATAGAAAAGTATGTATCTACATATAATACCTATGTAAGACTTTTTTTTACATCTGGAGTGGTGACAAGAGAAGACACTTCACGAACCAAGAGACTACTCAGAACATCTGAGATGAAAACACTCCGCGCCATTGCTGGAAAAACACTGAGAGACCGATTACCCTCTAGAGTGCCGGAACACTGAGTGATTGAATTTAATGATATCATAAGTAGTGCACTCCAAATTTTTGCTTGCTAATAAATAATTATAAATATCTGTAATAACTGAATTGCGTGAAGTGTATTGGTGTTTACAGTGTAAAGCTAACTCAATTTTTTATCACAAATTGTTCGCGGTTCTCTCTGACTGCTGCTTATGTGTTTTTTTTTCAAATTAAAAATAAATGTTTCATCGCTTGTAATATCAATAAGGACTATTTTTGCAAATCTGTCCAATAAATTGCAGCCAATAAACATAATTGCTTATATTATTGCTGAAGACTTTGTAGCAGGGCTGTCACTGCAATTGGGATAAATAAAAATAAACACAATAATCAAATAAATTGTACCTGTGACATAAAACAATAATATTATACTTAAATAATATAAAACTTAAATAACCCGTGAGAAAAAAAAATTATATTATAATTACAAGTAACTTCTTTTTTTTTCCTCTTGTCCAATGATTTTTAACAATGGAATCAAACGTTGTTCAACTAATAACGGAGGCATCAAACCTTCTGAATACCATGCAACTGGCGCTAATAAATGGCAATAATTCTGCAGTGAAGGCAGTTAAGGAGTTGACTTCTAAATTGCTACCCACGACGGCGGGACTGGCAAGAACGATGTCCCTGATTGGAGTTTTAACCGGCAAAATGGAAGGGGAATTGCAGACATTCAAGAGTAAGCCCATTTCAATGGGCGAGTCGGAGGACTCAAAGCATAATTCTATCTTCGATGCGATTAGCGAACTCGAGGAACGACGTGAAAAATCTAAGAATGTAATGTTGATGAATATTCCAGAAAGCGCGGCCTCTACCCAGGTGCAGCGACTGAATGATGACCGCAACACTGTCATGAATATCGTCAGTAAGTTCGATGAAGTCAAAACGGATTGTATCAAGGTATCCAGAGTTGGAAGAGTGGCGGCTGACAAAGTAAGGCCTGTTAAAGTTTCCTTTGCTGATTCTTCGGAGGCCAGATATGTGCTGCGTAATAATAGGCTTCTTGGCGATGGTGTGCGAGCTAAAGCTGATCTGACTCTCTCACAGAGGGAACATCTACGGGGTCTATGGAATGAAGTCGAGGAGAGGCGAATGGCTGGTGAGGAGGAGCTGACGGTGAAATTTTTCGATTCAATTCCAAAGATTGTAAAGCTCCGAAAAAACTTACCAGGAGAATCGGCGCAACTGCCTACTATCAGAACGTCCGTGGAGTAAACACAAAACTATCTGAATTATCTATTAGTGCATCTTTAACTTCATATGATATATTGTTTTTTACAGAAACCTGGTTGAATGAAGGTGTGCGTGACGGAGAGCTTGGTTTTGACCGTTACTGTGTGTATAGGAGAGATCGTGATCGTAAAGATAGTGGCAAGTCCAGGGGAGGAGGTGTTATGATCTGCGTTGCCAAAAGGTTCAGGTCCTGTATAATAAAATGTCTGAACACTTCATTGGAGCAAATATTTGTTAAAATCATTCTCCCGATTGGAATTTTAATTGTGGCTTGCATATATATTCCGCCAGGTTCAGACTCTGAATCCTACTCCAATCATTGTAAAGATATGGAAAGAATCCGTTTTAAATATCCAGACGCTAAAATCTTGGTTGCTGGGGACTACAATTTGCCGGGTGCCGAATGGTGTGAGTGTGAGGCCAATGCGGTGATAGATGATGAGTGTACCGCCGAAATTAAAAACATGTCCTCGTTCCTTGGTTTGGTTCAGTGTAATCTGGTACGTAACAGTTTAAACCGATTACTGGACTTAATATTTACAGATATTGATGGTCTTAATGTTTCCACAGCCGCGGAGATCATCCTGCCGGCTGATGCCCATCACCCTCCATTAGAGATAGATTTTATTGTGAATTATGAAAGGGAGTCCTTGCCGGAAAGAATTACAAAAAACTTCAAAACTTGTGACTACGACGTCATAAATAACCATCTTAATGAGGTTGATTGGTCTTTCCTTGATACAAATACCGACGTAAATGAAATTGTGTCACAATTTTACAACGTTATAAATAGTTCCGTTCACGATTTTGTGCCTATCAAACGGCCACCATGGGGGAACTACCCCAAATGGTTCACACGCGAACTTGTTGATAAGATTAGTTTGAAAAAAGGATTGCATGCCCAGTATAAGGCAACTGGGGACCCCAGTGACTACGAAGCATTCAGTAGGGTAAGAAAGGAGTGCCAGGTGCTTTCAGCAGCGCTAAAACGTGAATTTTATAGAAACATAGAGAGTCAGTTACCAGGAACCTCCGTGAATTTGTATAAACTTGCCAAATCTTTAAAAGACGATCATAGCGATTACCCGAAAATAATGTATTTCAATGACAGGTCTGCCAATAGCGTGAGTGATGTAGTGGACTTATTTAGAAAATATTTCCTGTCAATCTACGAGGACGTTCTCATGGGTGTCAACACTCCGGCGCTCCCGCTGACTGATCGAGTTCATATCGCGCGTGTGATATTTTCCGTGTCGGACGTGCAGCGTGGTATTGATTCGCTGGATACTAATAAATCTGCAGGTCCTGATCAACTGCCGCCTGTTTTTATTAAGAATTGTTCAAATGTTATGTGTTGGATTTTACAAAAAATATTTAATAAATCTATTGAATCGGGAATTTTTCCAACAGCTTGGAAATCTAGCAACATTATTCCAATTTTCAAAAAGGGAGATAAATCTGATGTCACTAGCTATCGCCCAATATGTATACAATCCTGCATACCGAAGTTGTTCGAATGTATTCTTCTCAGTAAGATTAAGAGTGACTTAGCACTCGTTATATCGGACCAACAGCATGGTTTTATGCAAAACCGATCGACCTTGACAAACCTTTTGGAATTTCATTGTGATATCATGGATGCTTTTGTTACCAGGAGTCAGACGGACTGTGTATATACAGACTACTCCAAGGCGTTTGACCGCGTCTCCCATACAATATTGTTGGCAAAGCTTCTTTCTCTTGGTATTGATGGTGCACTCCTTGCGTGGTTTTCGAGCTATCTTGCTGAAAGGGAACTTAGGGTTTGTGTGTCGGGCGTTGTTTCATCTCCTTTTTTGGCGAAGAGCGGTGTGCCGCAGAGCTCACATCTCGGACCCATTTTGTTTAATATATTTGTCAATGATCTCCTGAGCGGGTTTGACGGGGTGAGATTTGTCATGTTTGCTGATGACTTGAAAATTTACAGAGTGGTTAACTGTATTGGTGACTGCGAGATATTACAAAGAAATATTGACGTGCTTTATGACTGGTGTGTGAAGAATGATTTAACTTTAAACATAGAAAAATGTCAAGTAATGCGTTTCCACAAAATTAAGAATCCCACGGTGTACCCTTACTCGATTGATGGTACACAGCTTATGTCGGTTGCGCAAATCAAAGATTTGGGAGTATTGTTGGACGCGGGATTAACATTTGTACCACACATAAAGGCAACTGTGGATAGGGCACTCAGAACATTAGGATTTTCCTTACGACTGTGTGAAAAATTTTATAACGTGCACACCTTTATTTATATTTTTACAAGTTTGGTGAGGCCACTGCTGGAGTATAACTCCGTGTTGTGGTCTCCTCACTACCAGGTACATATACGTAGTATAGAAAAGGTACAAAACAAACTACTTCGCTTTATCAACTTCAAACTCGGAATACCCATCTCGGATATCAATTACAACCAACTCCGAGAATCGTATAAACTTGCACCGCTCTCGGCTCGGAGAAGTGCTGCTGACATGGTTTTTCTATACAAACTCATTAATGGCTTGACCGACGCGCCCCAACTCCTATCAAAAATTAATTTCCGTGTCCCAATAAGGAACACGCGTAACGTGGATACTTTTGATGTGGCAGACTGTGCCGTGAACTACCAGTATTACTCGCCCTTTCAGCGACTGCCCAGGGAGGCGAACAAGCTGGAGGTTGATATTTTCTCCACGGGATTCTATACATTTAAAAAAAAAAAAAATAGTATGTAGGTATCCGCATTTTGTCGGTCTCTCATCATCCATTCTTTCCACAGGCCCAAGCCATCTCAACACATTTTTTTTTGTACCTTTAGTTTCACATCTTCTTTCTTTCTTTGCACAACACATTGTAAATTGTATGTTGTATTGCATTGTATGAAATTTTTTTATAAAACAATCCTTGAAATTTTAAATGATCTTTTGTTTATTCTATTAATTTTAGCAAATTTTACACCTGATTTAGTATATTATGTTTGTGACAACCCTGATCAAATAATGAAGATTTGTTGTTTATTACAACAATTTTTGTATACAACAATTGCTTACACTGGTTTATGGTTTTTGCATTATTATTTTTAAATTGTTAGTTCTATTGCTTTATAACCATCGTATATTTACATCTTTGTATATTATTTATGTGTCATTTATTTGTGTTATATTTTAAGATATTAGTTTTATACCTATAGATACAGTACCTACTTATGTACCTACATATTTATATTTATCGCAATGTTGTAAAAGGCTATATAGCCGTTTATTCTTCTTAAATAAATAACACAGATCTGCGCTCTAAATACTTGTCGCGATATTCTATTTTTCTTGAGTTTTTACACAGATATAAGATCTAAAATATCATTTAACTTATTCTTATTGGATTAGACTAACCACCAATAAACTCAAAACATTCATTTTCATTAGTGAATTTTTAAAAAAATATTAAGTTGAACTTGAAATCTGATATATTTTATGACAAAAATCACAAATTTATTACACCACAGCACACAAACACAAAAAAGATACATTGCTTACATTAAAAAGGGTCACTGGCCCCTATCATTTACGAGTATGTACTTATTTGCCATATATGAACACGCATAATAATGAGACATGTCTATTTTTAGAACACTGAATGTTTTTTTCTTAACATAATAATTATTTACCGTTTAGATGCTCCACGAGTTTGGTCACTATGCCTCTTTGATAGAGCGCCCCACCGTTAGGGAGGCCCTCAGGAAGGAGAGGGAGTTCTTCCTCAGCAACCTGGGCGGGCTGGTGAAGGAAGTGCAGGCGCAGATGGGAGAAGACAGGACGGAAGGAGCTGGCTTCCAAGTTCCAGAGATCTCCCCACTGGTGCAGCAGATACAGTGGACCAAGCAGATGATGGCCAGAGTAAACCAATCCATCTTTATTTTCTTTCAACTGTTTAAATAAAAGTAGTCCCTTCGATCAGTTCATGTTCTCACCTCAGTTATGGTAAATTGATTATATGATTTATTTGGTGAGGGTTGGTTTATGTAAATCAGATCTTGCCTGGTCAAGAGTAAACTTGATCCCCACCGAGGGGTATCAGAAATGATTTTGGTTTCTAATCTAATCTAATCTAATCTAAGTTGCAAAGATATGTTACATTGGAGATTCACATTACATGCATTCCCACAACCAGACACGTACAAGTTCGCGCTTGCACGTGCCTCATGTGAGCCTACATCATAAAAACCAATCTCAAATGGACATACACCCTGCAACTCTTGCCGTCCTTCCCTGTAACAGGGGTGACATTGGCAAAGTGAACCCTTTTTACAGCATGGGTGGTCAGCCGCATACCAACTAAACTTTCAAACCCAAAATACAAATATGGGCAAGATTTACTCAGCCTTCACATAAAATGAGAACTTGCCCCCTTGGGGAAATGGGAATCCCTCACTTCAAGTAAAGTGGTTGGTGTCAGGCTGGCTCTTTACGTCTATAAGTAAATAAGTTTCTCACACCACATGCGACCCCTTCGGGGACAATGCTGTGAGAAGTTGCACTGCATTTGCAGGTTACCTCATCTCTTGTTTACGTAGTGTTTAAAGTAGTTTTTTACATAAAAATATTATTTAGGGACTTACGGCAGTATTTAAGTTATTTTACTTGCCATATAGTTTGATACACGTATTCAGTTTTTGCTTTACTCAAATCAACCATTCATGAATTGGATGTGCCGATCCATAGAGCGCCATCTAAGTTTATTTATTTATAAAGGCACCAATAGAACATTGTAATTTTTTTGCAAATAAAACATAATAAACTTACATACTAGTCATCAATGCTCCAGTGACGGTGTCTGTCATAAGTTGTCTGAGGATAGAGCCTTCATCTATTTCCAGGTGTCTGAGATCCAAAGGATCAATGGCAAGATCCTAATTGACCTGCCTGGCAGTGGGGAGCTTCAGAACACCACTGAAAAGGCTCACCAGGAGCTGCAGGACCTGGAGACACAGCTGTACGAGGACTGGACCAGGGACCTGCAGGTAACCATATTTCTGTAATTCATATCCCGGCCTAGAAATAAATTAAACATGAGTTTGATGTATGGCATGAATTCGTAGTTAGTAATAATCTTTTAATAATTAATTAAAGTAATTAAGAACACAAATATTTTTATCTTTTATACATTCAAGTTCTATAGATATTAAAAATTTACTACAATTCGGATACCTTGATAATCCACCAAGGGTCTTGGTAGCTCCAATTCATTGCCTAATCTATAATAATATAATCTGTAATCTAAGTTTCAAAGATATAGGTATTACATTTAAGATTTATATGAAACGTATTCCTACAAGCAGACACATTTAAGAACTATACATTGTTTAGTGCCGCATTCATGGATTTATAAGGACTGGATAGGCTGAGAAAGCAATCCTTTGTGAATTAGAAATGCGCTACCCCACTCATCATACAAAAATCCGAATTCAGTCTATCGGTAACCACCCAACTATTAACAGGTGTGTTTTCTAACTGGAAAGAAAAATCGTAAAAATGCCAAGCCACACATTTTCCAAATGCACAAACAATACAAGAAATTGTAATAAAAAATCTGGAGTAACTTGTCACTCGTAATTACCAGTGAATATTAATATTTAAGTAAATTCAATTGATATTTTATCTGCCGATACCTTTAGCCACAAAACAATAGCCCCGCTGTCAAACTGTCGGCCATTTTTAGTGATAGAGATGTGATGATGATAAAATATTGTTTCTGATACTGTCACGTGAGAACAATTTTTTTTGTGAAATGTATGTATTTTAAGTGGTCTGTATTTCAAAATTCAAAATTTCAATTTCTACCCTACACTTTTTGTTTCATTTATCCTTTTATATTTCAAGGAAATTGGATTTAAAAGAATATTTTTTTACTTTGTCTTCTATAGATATTACTCCTAACATCATTGAAAAAATTTAAAATTAAAAAAATGTAATTGAAATAATTTTCACAAGTAATTATGTCACATTAATTAAAATATTTACGTTTATGTAACAGAAGCATTAAAAAGTATCAGATATTTTCAAAACCTTTGACAACACTAAATTATGTTGTCAAGGAAAATAACATCAACAATTCGTTGCTAAGCAACATTACCTGCTTACATAAATTAACGACGGAGTAGAGACACATAACGTGATAGAAAAGGACAACAACAAAAAACGTATGTTGTGCGAGCGAGACAAAACAAGGTACCTACAATGTCTGGCGAAATTAGATTTCAGTGACTGTATGGATCACAGTGTTTAGAACTAAATCAAATAAATAGCCTCTCCATTTAATGGAACTCCATGGCCGTATTGGAACTTTTTTTTATAATGTCAATAGTTTTTGAGTAAATATGGAAAAACTGAAACTACTTGATGAATTAAATTTTAATTAAAACAAAGAACACAGTTTTTCCATATTTACTCAAAAACTGTTGACATTGTAAAAAAAATGTTCCCATGAGGCACTACACAATGTATAGTTCTATAATTAAAAAGAAAAAAAATATTTACAAAATACAGCGCACACGAAAAAAATGTGAAAAAATCGTTTTTTTTTTTAAATATTTTTTTGTGGTGGCAATTCTTAAGTTATATATTTTTTTCAAACTTTATAATTAAGATAAAAAAAATGATAAACATGTTCGATTTTTTTAATTACTGTAACTATTTTGCTAAGACCATAAAGTGTAAGAAATAAAAACGGCAGATTTAGGTTATAAAGGTGCCTTAAATATCATTGAGATAACATCAAATTCACCCATCACTTTATTGCACCTTCAACACCGCTGTCCGCAAAATACATTGCCCAACTGGACCCTATCAAAGGGAAGATCAGCTACTGCTAAGTCTCCAGAATTTTTAGACAATTTGGCTGGCTTATCCATCCTACCTCGCCTTGGGGATTGTAATAGGGATCCAAGTGATTTGAACTCCCCAAGGAGAAATTCATACTACTCGTATAATGCTGTCCACTATACTTTGCTTAACCAGGGCTGTTTATTTCTTTTCCGTACTAGCGTGGCTCTGCAATATGTCTTAGTGATTTATATTAGAGATGAATTATTTTATGGTATAATTGACTGGCCCGTAGTCTAGTGGTAACGCTTCGGACTCGTAAATTAAAGGTTGTGGGTTCGAATCCCGGCGAAGTACAAAATTATAATATTTTCAAATATGTTCTTTTCTGGATTGAAAAAAATATAAACCTTTATCAAAGACCGGTCACTAAAGGTCCATCCAGCCTTACAGCAACCGGGTCTTGCTTAAGAATAGGCGGTTTCTATAGCGACGACCAAGCTCGCAGAGGACTCTTAGGTGTGATTCACACAAAAACAACGCTCACCAAATAAATCATCCTAATATTATTCTTCTTCTTCTTCATCTTGATTTAGGACTAGGTCCTGTTTATTCTCGGGTTTCACTCCTGGGACGCGGATGTCCAGCTGTCCTTCCACCTCTTTGGTGGTCGTCCAGGGGGTCTGCTAATCTAATCTAATCTAATCTAAGCTGCAAAGATATATATCATTTAAGATTTATACTAAATGCATTCCCACAAGCAGATATGTATAATTTCGCGCTAACACATGCCGCATGTGGACCTACAATATAAAAACCCAATCTCAAATGAACATAAGCCTTGCAACTCTTGCCGTCCTTCCCTGAAACAGGGGTGACATTGGCAAAGTGAACCAATTTTTATATTATGGGTGGTCAGCCGCATAACAACCTATAAGTCAAGGAACAAGGTCTGCTGGTTGATGGTATCTCGTCTGCCGCCACTTTCACTATTCTCACCGGATCCATTCTTTCGACGTGATCTCTCCAGTAACGTCTTCTGTTTCTACCCCATCGCACGACATCCTCGACATCACAGATCCTCCGAATTTCGGAATTTCGTATTCTGTCTCGCATGGTCAATCCTGCGATAGGGCGGAGAGTTTTCATTTCGGTGGTTCGTAGGAGACTCTTCGTTCTCGTGGTGTCGGCTCTGGTTTCGATACCGTATGTCATTATCGGTCTAACGCAGGTCTTGTATATCTTCATTTTACTTTCTTTCAGCATGTGTTCGTTTCTCCATACAGTAGTACGCAAGCATCCAGCTACAACGGCAGCTTTATTTGCTTGTTCCGAGACTTCTTCGTAAAGGTCACTTCTGCTTGATACTTCAACGCCTAGGTATTTGAATCGCATCACTTGTTCTATTGTCTTAGTGTCTACTACAAGTTTGCATCGTACTGGCTGTTTTGAAGTTACCATGCTTTTTGTCTTTTCTATGGAAAGTTTCATGTTGAATTGTTGCGCCGATATGTGGAATTTGTGTAAGAGTCTTTGGAGGTCATCTTCACAATCAGCTATGAGGACTGCGTCGTCTGCATAACATACAATATCGATTTTCTTTTTTCCGAGAGAGTAGCCCAATTCCAATGATTTTATATCTTCAATCATCTTGTCCATGATGATGTTGAACAAGAATGGACTTAAACTGTCTCCCTGTCGTATGCCGACTGCAGCTGGTATTTCTTTTGAGAGCTCATTGTCTACTTTTATCCTCATTTTATTGTGTGTGTTCAGTTTGTGGATGGATTCTATAATTGGTTTTGGTATACTCTTTTGAGTCATGATATCTATAACGTCTTCTAAGCGCACTCTATCGAAGGCTTTGGTTAAGTCTACAAAACACATATAGGCAGGCTTATTGTATTCAATTGATTTTTCTTTTACTTGTTTTAGTACAAATATAGCGTCGGTTGTTGATCGATTTCTTCTGAATCCCTGCTGTTCATCTCTATTCTGTATGATTTCTTCCAATTTCGTCCTTAGGATACTTGTGAATAGTTTCTGAGTGGTGCATAGTAAGGATATTCCTCTGTAGTTTTCCGGGTTAGTTTTTGTTCCTTTCTTGAATATTGGTATGGTTACACTCAGTCTCCACTCGTTTGGTATCTCAGAACGTTCAAGTATTTTATTGAACAGTTTTGTAATTTCTGTGATCACATTAGCACCTCCATATTTAATTAGTTCGTTGGGGATTTCATCAATACCTGGGGATTTTCTGTTTTTTAGTCTTTTAATTGCGGCAGCTACTTCAGCAGTATTAAGAATCATCTCCGATTCTGCGTCATTGTTTGTTGTTATTGATCTTGCCTGCGTTGTATTCCTAAATAGATTTTCAAAATAGTTTTCCCATTCAGTAATTGTAATTTTATTGGTTTGTGTATACTCACAGATTGGTTTTTTCTGTTTTCTGAGCATATTCCAAACTTTTCTTTGGGCCCCATATAGATCCCTCTCCATATCTTTAGTGAATTTCAGCCAATAGTCTCTCTTTATTTTATCTATGTCGCTGTTGACTTTGTTTCGTATTTCTTTATACCTTCTGTATTCTTCTGGTGTAGGGTTACTTCTGTATGTTAGATAGCTGTCTCGTTTTTCTTTCGCAAGGGTTTTCACCTCTTCTCCATACCATGGCTTCGAATTCTTTGTACTAATATTATAATTATTTAAAATAATTTTTCTTTTTTCTAAAACGTAGTTTTATTTTCACAATAATATTTTCTACCTCAAGCACTTTCGACCTTCAATACTCAGGTCATTATCAAGAGTGATGTATGCCAAATTAAAATTATTAAGAAAAAACCATAGATCAAAATTATATAAATTAAATTTTGATCTATGGTTTTTTCCACAGATCACTGAATATAAAGAGATATGGTATGTTTCTATTGCAGTATCAAAACCAGCGGTCACCGTTTTCTCGGTAGGCGGGAACTAACATTACAAATACAATGGTAGCTAGCGCTTGATTTGTTAAAAAAAATCCAAATGCGATGGATAGAAAGAGCCTAAGCGCCATGAAATCAGGATCGCTTACGACGTTTTGATCGCGAGTTTTTGATCTCGCACTCATACACTCACACTCGCATAAAGAATAAAACGCATATGTAGAGTTGTACAAAGTTGATAATCTCTGCTAGCTATCGATCGATACTCGTTAATATCGAAATACGTGTTAACATTGTATTATTCCTGTATATACAATAATTCAACATATCAAAACACACAATAATTTTACTTTCAATATAATAAATACTTAGCTCATGTATATAGTAATTATATTAGGAGGATTTATTTGATGGGCGCTGTTTTCGTATGAAACACACCCCAAGAGCCTTCTGTAAACTTGAACTATGCTATAGAAAGCGCGAATTCTTTAGTTTTGCATTTGCTTTTAACATCCACAAAAAAAACAATATTTATTCTTCATATAATTATTATTAATGTATTGGTCAAAAAGTGAATAGCACTTAATTGATTGTTTTGGAAGTCATAACGTAATAATGGCTTCTATTCTCCTTGACTGATAGGTTGGTATGAAGCTGACCACCCGTGCTGTAAAAATCGGTTCACTTTTACCAATGCAACCCCGTTTCAGGGAACGGCGGCAGGAGTTGCAAGGTTTATGTTCATGTGAGGTTTTGCTTATTTATATGCACACATGCAGAATGTGTAGGCGCGAACCTACATGTGCCTGTCTGTGGGCATGCATTTAATATGAGCTTTAAATGTTAATATATATATTTGCAACTTAGATTATAGATTATTATTATTATGAACTAAAGAATGAAACGTTAATTCATAGGGAAGGAAATATACATAGATTTTAAATGCAGTAGGTAATACCTACATTTAATTTTGTTGGTCAGACAATAGTCCTTACAAATCCATGGTTGGTCTGCGGTTTAGAAAAATGCATTAAACCAGAAATTTGTGTGTACATAATGTACTCACTGTACGAAAGTGAAATTAAAACAATTTATCCTTGTTCCTTATCAAAAATGTTTTTAATTCCATGTTAGCATATCTTTGCAGCTTAGATTATAGATAGATTCAAATTATATTGTTACAATAAAAACATAATATAATTATCAATTAGTTTTCGTCTTTTCTTGAAACAAATTTCAGAGGTATCGACATTCGACGAACACTACGCGCAGCACATCACTAGCGATGGCGTAAAAAAATGGCGAAAAACGCATTGACAAACGTGAAATATTTAAGTGCTTCAAATATTTAAAACGATTTAAAATGTAAAATGCGGGTGCAATTCATTACTTTAACGGAAAAGAAATAATACTATGATCCTTATACTACTTATTTTGACTGTTATTTTTACACGGTAAAACATAAAAATAAGGCATTTTGTAAAAACATGCGCAAAAATACGGATTTTCGAATATGATTGTTTTAATCATATCGGATTTACCAAGGGAACGCCCACATGCCATCCCTATGGTTTTTTCTTAATAATTTTAATTTGACATACATCACTCTTGATAATGACCTGAGTATTGAAGGTCGAAAGTGCTTGAGGTAGAAAATATTATTGGGAAAATAAAACTACGTTTTAAAAAAAAAAAATTTTTTTTATAAAATGAATTTTCACTGTGTGAATACACAAACCCTACAAAAACTTATAATTATTTTTAGATGGAACTGAACAAGAAGACCTTGATCCTTTCTCCTGAGACTCCCGTAGTGGAGTTTTCCTCTGAGAACAACTTCATGCTGGTGAACTTCAATCCTCGCTTGGTGTCCTTGGAGAGGAACATCCGGCACATGTCTGCGCTGGGCTTTTCTGTGCCACCAGCCGTCAAAGAAGCCGTCACTCATGCAGCGCAGTTTACAGAGTACGCGAGGGAGTTGCAACTGGTAGGTGCACTGTAATATGTAGGGATAAAGAACACTGGGACTGGGACTCGAACTGGGAGACTATAGTGCTCTATGGCTTTATCTACTGTTTTGTTTATTCTTCTGCAGATAGCATCCTTCCACAACACGCAGGGAGACCGCATGATAGTCTCCCAGCGGCCCATGATGCTGTCAGCCGCTGTGAGGCTAGCCGCTCTGGTGAAGGAGCAGACCGCAGTACCGTGGAAGAATATAGAGGTTGTGGCCAGCTATGTGGGGAAACTAAAAGAGGCCGTCACTAATCTGGAGACACAGGTATGTATCAGTCATTTTGCCATCTAAATTTACAGAATAGAAAATTTCAAAACGGAAGAAGAGAGTTTAAAACTGAAAATGGTTGTCATCCCTAGAGGGTATGAAAAGAAGACTTTTTTCTCCAAATCGAAGGGAGTTTATATAATGCTGTATACTGGAGGTACATGTATGCGAAGTGTATGCGAAAAATGTATAGGTATGTATTTGAAAAAAAAATCTCTATTGTTTAAATACCGCCGCTAGGTGTGCTATCAAAATTGTGGCCCTGGACTGAGAGCTATTTTGAAATAAAGATAATATTTTTTTCTAGAAAATATACACCATCATTGTGTACTGCGTTTATCTAGTACCCTTCCTTGTATAGAACACTGACTTTGTTTTACAGTAATCTGCATCCTCTACTTATTCCTTCTATAAAATATATATTTTTTTATCTATTGGGAAGTTTCAATTTATCAACCATTTTGTTTTTCAGAACACATATCTGACTGAGCAGCACAACTTGATGAGGAGCATAGTGCTGCGACTGATGGAGACTGACTTGCTGCAGAAACAAAATGAATGGAAGAAGGGAGTGAGGGAGATGAGGGATATTGTGGACAAGGTATAAATATAATTTGAATTCTATTGACTTGAAGGCTGGTGCGAGGCTGTCCAACCATGCTGTAAAAAGTGTATTTACTTTAAAAACTTTTGCTCAAGCCACACCAGACATAACTTAGCAACTTGGTACTGAATGAAAAGAATACATTTATCAGATCTCTAAATGCAAAAAACAATAGTGCAACCTTTTACCGCATTGTCCTGAAAGAGGTTGTATGTGGCGTGTGAAATCTATTTATTTGTACAGGTAAGGGGGCCGGCCTAAAGCCAACCCCTTCACTTGAAAGTCCATACCAGAAGGCCAGGGTTTGCCTCACCAAGGGTGCTAGAATTAATTTCCCTATTCGGTGCTTATTTCAAACCCAAAATAATAATATCGGCAAGATGTACTTAGCCTTTTAAAAAAATGAAAACCAACTGCCTCCCCCCCTGGGAGCTGGGAAACCCCCACTTCAATTGAAATAGTTGACACAGGGCTGGCCTTCTTACCTGGAATAAATTGGTTCATCACGCTTCATTTGTCTCCCTTGGGGCAGTGGGGTAAGGCGCTGCACTATATGTGCAGCTTAGTTATGTTTACATTTAGTTACATACTACTTACTGTAACAAATCCTTTTGTAAAATAGTGCAATGTATTTTTACTTTATAGCAGTCCGAAGGACTGTTATAAAGTATTGTATTCGTCCGAAAAAAAAAAATGAGGTTTTAACGGAAATGAGATGTCCTGCACCAGGACATGCAAAAAAACCTAATTTGTCGAACCTGTCCGTCCGTCCGTCCGTCCGTCCGTATGGATGTATGTATGTCCCAGCCGGAACTACTAATCGCAGAGACACCAATTTTTGGATTTAGAGAATTGACAACCACAGATTTTGATGGACCGACCGGCATGGCACCAACCTGAAAATTCAAGATGGCTGCCATACAAAAAAAACATAAAATTGCACTTTTCTCAAAAACGGCTCTAACGATTTTCTTAAAAATTTCAGTGTGGTCGTTGCTTAAATTGTTGCAAAGAAAATTTGTTATGGCAACACTCTTCCCAACCTGCGTCTATGAGTTGCCATATGAAAGAAAAAAACGATTGTGATTATCTCGGAAATGGCTGGGTTGACAAAAAAAAAATGTTCTACAATATTACGCGCAATATTATTTTCTACAAAAATTTAAAGAATACTTTAAAAAATTTTTTACTTAAAGTACCGTTTCCACGATCTCAAAATTTTCATCGAAAATATTAAAAAGACCCATAAAAACGCAATTTTGTTAAACTTTTTTTAGGTTCACAAGAAAGAAAAATTTATAAACTTCTTTGCATTATAATTTGTTTTTCACTATTTTGAGAATTCAAGATGGCTTCCAAAGAGGAGAAAACTTCAAATGCGATTTTCTCAAAATCGGCTCTAACGATTTTTTTTAAATTTTCAGTAAAGTAGTTGCTTGATACATTCTTACCAAATTTAGTTATGGCAACATTTTTGCTAATCTGCGACTATGAGTTGCCATATGAAAAAAATAAACAATTGTGATTTTCTCAGAAGTGAAAGTGTTGAAAAAAAAGATATGTTCTACAATTTTAAACGTAACATCAAATTCTATATAAAAATTAAATAAAAATTCTGAAAATTAAAACATAAAGTGCTGTTTACATGATATCAAAAATTGAAATTAAAAGGCTACAAAAACCCATCAGAACGCAAAAAACTTTTATGTTTCTTAACTTTATCAGAAAGAACTCTTTGATCACTGTAATTCATACTGAAACATTTTTCAAATTTTAGAAAATTCAAGATGGCTTCCGAACAGCTGAAAATTTCAAATGAGATTTTCTCAAAAACGGCTCCTACGATTTTCTTTATTTTTTCTGCATAATCGTCATTATAATACTGCTATGTAACAACAATAACCATTGCCTCATAATTTTCTTTGTTTTGGGGGTTGCCATACAAGAGAAAAAAAAAAAGATAAATTTCTCGGCAGAGAAAGGGTTAACTAAAAAATAATGTTCTACAATTGAAAAGCTTTTAAATATACCTACATATATGAATCATTACTTTTTTCAAAAAAGTATTATAAAGTATAGCCACCATACAAAGTGACAAATTTTCATACAAAAAATTATTGTAATATTTTTGGTAGCAAAACGTCTAATACCCATAAATAAACCTACATCACAATTCGCTCAATCAATTGCTATATAACAACAATAAGCATTGCCTCTTAATACTCTTTGTTTTGGGGGTTGCCATACAAGAGAAAACAATATTTTAAGTTTTCCCGGCAGAGAACGGGTTAACTAAAAAATAATGTTCTACAATTGAAAAGCTCTTATATATTCCTACATACATTAATCATTACTTTTTTCAAATAAATATTATAAGGTGTAGTCACCATACAAAGTGACAAATTTTAATACAAAAATAATTGTAATATTCTTGGTACTAAAACGCCCAATATAAAATACTAGGCTACGAGTCTTAAAATCTAGTAAGTTGTACCCATATAATAATAATCAATCATAACTTTCCAAAATATCAATGAAAAGTATAGGTACCCACCAAACAAAGTGTTAGTTTTGATACAAACGGGATCAATGATAATACTGCAAAAAGACGATTGCTTAAAAATATTAGCTTCATTACTTACTCACAACTAAATGTTTTGTTATGAAAATTGGCTATGACCTAAACATGACCGTATTTTGTGCTATAAAGTCCTGTGCAGTCCACTGTACAATTTATTTAATGTTGGTTTTCAATTTAAGGTTGAATCCCAAGGCTACACCAATAATGCAGCGTGGAAGACCCACTGGGAGATGCAGCTGTACAAAGCACTGGAGCTGCAGTATCGTAGTGCACTCATCAGTCCACTGCACCATCTGCCAGTCACTAAAGTGCAACTTATTTACAGGTTACTTACACACTGCTATTGTCTCTAAAACATTCTCAATAAAAATAATTAAAACACTGCCTTGGAGATTTAAGCTTACATGGCCGGTGGTTGACACCGCAGAGCTTTTTTACAAGATTTCTAGGAAAAATTCATAACAGTGCTATTGAAAGAAAAATGGACATTTTAAATAAATTTTTGATGAAAATGAAAGATACTGCTGCGAATATGTGATTATGTGTTAGTTTGTCAATGTGAGTTGGTATGAGTTGTGTCTGTATGAGTCTGTGAGTCTTTAGATTTAGGTACTTACATGATTGTATTTTTTTTCAAGATTGTGTGAGTGTTTATTTTAATATTCTAGGTAAAATGTTATGGCAAAATCTCGCATGTGCCAATGCTCAATGTTTCGAAAATACCTCTTATTCTCACCTATAAATAGAGACCAAGATGCTCTGTAGGGAGACGAGTATCTTAACCGTCAAGCTATACAGATCAAAAGCGACTCTGAGTATGAACCGAATGTGAACCATATCTAAAATAAATAGCTCAATTTTTATTAAAGTTATCCAGTATAATCACAACAATGCTATGTTTTTCTAAAAAAGGATTATTTTAAAAAATAATTAAAAATTATTTTAAAAAACAAAAATAAAATAAAACATTGTTTTGTACATTGTTTTTGAATATTTTTTATTGCAAAAACGTTTTTGGTGGGTACTTCCACCATCTTCGGTTGCACTTATTTGTATTGTATTCCAGGCAGCAGAGTGTACAACTTCAGCCTGCTCTAGAGGAGATAAGAGCCTCCTGCCACTCCAAGCTGCGTAAGCTGATCACCCTGCCCCTCAACTTTGTGGGGCTGCAGGCCTCTTCGTCAACTTTCTCTTCAATTGTCGCCAGGTAGTTGCATTTTATTACAACTCTGAACTATACAACCTGTACCAAGACGTTATAGGTCAGCACACAGCATTGGCTGGGTCACATCCAGCAAATGGATCATCGGAGCCTGGAAAAGATGGTTGTGATGATGGACCCAAAAGGCCGTAGGAGATTAGGAAAACCCAGATTAAGATGGCTAGATGAGTGGTGGTAGATTGCTGTGCAGTAGAAGCATGGGACTGGAAAAGGAGGAATCGTGCAAGTGGTGATTGGCGATCATCTTAGCAATTTACACTTTTGATGCAGCATGAAAGGGGGTCTTCTACTTTTGCCAAAACACTGTCTCAAGTTCTTCCACCAAAATATTCTCTTCGACTTTGAGCTCGTCTTTCCTCAATTTTTCCCTGTATGATGAGATTCAGGAGTGAATACTTCTCATTTCTCATGATGTGGCCGAAATAAACCAGTTTTCTTCTTTTGATGGCCATCCGGAATTCGTTTAGGTATTCATATGGACAGAACCTCGGCATTTGTGACTCGATCCATCCAGGAAACCTTCAACATCCTACGGTACACCCACATTTCAAAAGCAGTGATTCTATTCTCC
Source organism: Agapetus fuscipes (assembly GCA_951799405.1). NCBI lineage: Eukaryota > Metazoa > Arthropoda > Insecta > Trichoptera > Glossosomatidae > Agapetus > Agapetus fuscipes. Next base: position 9,995,684 of record OX637339.1, read on the forward strand.
AGACACTGTGTAAGTTCACCTTTGGTTCTTCATCGTAAACTAATGTACTAGTTCACGTTTCAGGAACAGCTGGCTCGTGGGCGGCGCCATGCTGGAAGTGGAGAAGACCCTGAGGAAGCTGTCTGCCTGCGTGAGTTCCTGGAGCCACTGGGTGTCCCTGGGCTCTGCAGACCTGGACGCGCTGTGCGAGCTGCATCTGCTGCAGCCACAGGACTGGGAGAGAAACTTCAAGGAGTGCAAGGCGCTCGGCCAGGCCATTGCCAAGCTACCCATGTAAGGACTCTTCATTTTCATGCATACTCTCTTTGCTTGGCCTACGGTGATGCTGTTTTCTTCTTTTAGGGTTTCAGATCCCTCTAATGTCAACTATCACTTGCTTAGATATCTCCTTATCTTTTTAATTTGGAAATAGGTCCTCTACTGTCCTTTATCCCATTCAAATCTTGCATATCACAGAACTATGAGATCTGTTTTCTATGGACACATAACTCTCCGTATTTTTCTCCTCTAAGCAAGTTTCCAAAAATCTTTAGGTTTATTAGTAGCCTTGTGACAAATCTGACTTAAATGTTTGATTGTGGATGCCATGCATATATAGATGTCATATTGTGCAGATTTGCATTCAGTGGGCTGGCAGCCCAATGGAAGGTAGGTGCTTCTGCTATCTGCCATTGAAAAACTAGAGTTTTCATCTGTCTATAAAAAGGTAGGAAATCAATTTCTATTAATAAAACAGGAGTCAAAAGATCCTCCATTATACAACTATAGGCAATGTATTTTTTTTAAAACATGAGTAGTCCACGGTGTCACCAGGTCAGACCCAAAAAATATATCTTGACTGTTAGACTCTTACCCAGGCTTGCTGCACGAAGTTAGGATATGGTGGGAGTCACAGGACTTACAACCTGCCACAGGTTGGTTAAAGATCCTTTTCATCATGACAACATTTCCAATTCCTCCCACCTCAACCCATTTCCCAATATGATTTTTTTTTTCTACTACCTTGCATGCTTAGAGATATTTTGGCCCCCAGATCTTGGTGACGTAGTGAGAAAATTACATAGTGAAAGTACTAACAACACATATACCGCACTCTCGAGCGGTTATATTGAATGTGATTTCTTGCTTTTAAAGGGAAGAAGAGCAGGTGGACTGGGTGCTACTGAGCAGTGGTCTCCTCAGAGGCGAGCTGGAGTCCCACAACAGGCGCTACTGGGGCGCACTGACTGCCTCCCTCCAGGCGAGCCTACATAGAGACACTGCTACTCTGGAGAACCATATCCAGCTGGTCACCATGGCTCTGCGGCAGACTGTCCCAAGGACGGCCAAAGAACTGGCCAATGCACAGGAAGAGTATCAAACTCTCAAGGAAAAAGAGACACAGGTGATTTGATTTTGTTCTGATGTAATTTTTCACAACAAGGGCAACTCGTAGAACGATTACATTCATCCTTTTGCAGTCAACATTAAAGCTATGAGAACTTGTTGTTTCCACAACTCATTCCTTTGCCAAACTGCCCGTTTATGGTACAAGCTACCAGCATCTGTGCTCCCACCTTAATTTTTAACCTTGTTCTATCCAAACAAATATCAATCGCCACTACCTTTCAGTGTTTTAAAGCAAAGGCAACGCAACACACACCACTACACAGCTAGCACCCCTGCTATAAAGAATCAGGACATTAATTGCCAGCTCACCATCACCAACACCTCTGCAGCACTCCAACAAGTGCCATAAACCTCTAGATTACCTGAAATCTGATATTACTTAAAACATCATAGGCTGAGTAAATGAAAATGTGGATATTACCCAAATTCTCCCCTGTGTTTACGGCCCAATGAATGAACAAGATACATCTCTGAAATAATCGACCAGCTCAAAAATATTTATATGTCTGGTCAATGAAAATCAGCAGACTGCATTGGCTGGGTCACATGCAGCGAATGGACCACTGGAGCCTGAAAAAGATGGTTGTAGTGATGGACCCAAAGGTGCGCAGAACAGTAAGTAACAAGACCCAAATTAAGATGGCTAGACGAAGTGGTCACAGACTGCGGTGCGGTGGGATTGTGGGACTAGAGGAGGAAGACAACCAGCAAAGGCTGCGATTGATCAAGCAGGCAACAACCCACCACATTGTCCTGCCATTTTTTATGATGATGATGGGTGTAAAACCAAGCATAGGTACTTAAAGAAGATATATTTAGAAAATATATTTGGATGTTTTATACTAGAATTTTAAAACAATGAAATCAATACATTTAATCTTGTCTTCCGTTGTTCATGGCTTTTCTAGATGGAGTCCCTGTTAGAATCGCTGCGTCGCAAACAGAGCATGGTGCGAGCCTGGGGGGGAGAGAGAGTCAGATCCCTGGAGCAGCTGGTGAGGCAGTGGGAAGGACTGCAGCAGCTCATGCAGAACCATCACCAACTCATCCTCCATCAGGTAATAGAGAGAGAAAGAGAGAGAGAGAGAGTCAGATCCCTGGAGCAGCTGGTGAAGCAGTGGGAAGGACTGCAGCAGCTCATGCAGAACCATCACCAACTCATCCTCCATCAGGTAATAGAGAGAGAGAGAGAGAGAGAGAGAGAGAGAGAGAGTCAGATCCCTGGAGCAGCTGGTGAGGCAGTGGGAAGGACTGCAGCAGCTCATGCAGAACCATCACCAACTCATCCTCCATCAGGTAATAGAGAGAGAGAGAGAGAGAGAGAGTCAGATCCCTGGAGCAGCTGGTGAGGCAGTGGGAAGGTAATAGATCTTTTGATCAATCAAAGATGGTGTGACAAGAAGTAGCTTTAACTGCGCAGTAGTAGAAAATAAATTAGAGAAGCATTGTTGTTCTTCTGTCTAGTCTAATTTATCCAACTCGGAAGGCAGTTTTGTACTGTGCAATATTTTATCTATAGACAATATTTACAGAAACATGTTCAAGATTAAATTAATATACAAAGTTCCATGGACCCGGTTACTAAATTGGAATTAGTGTTGTAATGATAGACTCAGAACATAATTTGGAATTAATGCTCCATTTGTTGGTAGGCAAACGCCACAGGTCTTCGCAACTATGGTCCTTAGTAACCAATAACAAAATACACATTGCGTGAACTCACGTTGATTGCATCTATAATCTATAATCTAAGTTGCAAGGATATATTCATTCAAAGCTCTCAGATGTATGCCCACAAACAAACACGTGTAGTTCGCGCTAACAATAATGCTGATTGTGTACTTACAAATAAAATTCAAACCTCAAATGAACATAAGCCCCACAACTTTTGCCGACCTTCCCTGAAACAGGGGTGACACTGGCAAAGTGAACCATTTTTTACAGTATGGGTGGTCAGCCTCATACCAACCTATAAGTCAAGGAATATGAATAATAAATTACATTTAAATATAAAAAATAACAAAACCTTAAAAAGAAATCTATACAAAAAAAGTCAAAAATTTCTTCTGCAAAAAATGTAGCATACTAATAAACCAACATTACAAATCAGCATTGCAGATTAGCCGCCACTTCTTCCTGTCCTTGCATACTTCTTTCATTTCATCCAGAGTCATAACCTCTTTCATACAAGCTCTCCTTTTATTATGACTCTGGATATCCCATTCACTCGCTATTTCGAAAATTTGGCCCATCCATACCTTTTTGGTCTTCCTCTTCCACGACATCCATCAATTCTTGCAGCATATACTTTCTTCGTCAGTCTTTCCTCATTCATTCTCTCCAAATGTCCAAACCATCTAAGTATACTTCTTTTAATCTTTACTTTCACACTTTCTCTTACACCACATTCCTCTCTAACAAAATCATTCCTCACCCTATCACTCCGTCTTTCTCCAATCATACTTCTTAAGTAGTCCATTTCCACTGTATGGACTTTAATAATCTCACTTTCACTCACCGTCCAGGCTTCACTTCCATACATCAGAGTGGGCACTAGTATACCACCGTGCACCGTCAGTCGAACATTCTTTGAAAGATTCTGGTTCCTGGCGATGCTAGCGGTAGCACCCAGTACGCACCTGCCTTTCATTATTCTTCTTTCAAATTCACCGGTCATTCTTCCATCTTTTTCAAACTTACTTCCCAGGTATACAAACTCATTTACGACATCAACATTCATTCCATTAATTTTAAATTCATAATTCATACTTTCATCATCTCTTTCAAAAATCAATACTTTCGTCTTACTTGCATTCAACTTCAAATGGTTACCTAACAAAGCTTCATTCAATCTAGAGAGCATTGTTTGCAATTCCACTGCTGAATCAGAAACAAGAACTGCATCATCTGCATACAGTAGAACACTCACTTTGCTCTCTCCTATCATCAATCCACAATCATTAAGTCGAGCATCTCTGACACACTTGTCCATGACTATGTTTAATAGCCATGGACTCATCACACATCCTTGCCTCACACCCTTATAAACTTCAAACCACTCACTATACTCACCATCAATACGGACACATGCCTTACTATTTTCATAGTTTGCATGCACCGCACCTAGGGCATAAATAGAAAAAATGTATAAAAACTAAATCACTCACTAAAGGTGCTGTTGTACCTTCCATAATTTTTTCTATTTAGTCAATAGGAGGAAGCTTATGTAATGGTTTATACTTGGGGTACTGTACTCTTCTTATTTTCTACAAGCCTCATACTTACTTTTAACATTGTCTTTCATATCTACAGGCAGAATCGGTGAAGACAAGCCTCCTAGGTGAGTGGTCAAACCTGGAGTCATCTTTGGAAGTTTGGTGGTCACGCTGGCAGCAAAACAGACCGCGGTCTGAAGGGCTGACAGCCGATACGCTGACACTCCAAACAGCCAGGACCGCCTACAATACAGTCAAAGGAGCGGCGGACATGTGGGAGGAATTTCTTCTGAAGAAAGAAGATATAATGTGAGTTGTTACTTTGAAGATTATTGACTCTGAATGTTTTTCTTAGTCATAGGCTCTAATTGAGCTGTAGCACCATGGAAGTAGGTTATGTACTTCTGTCTCAACCCTATGATTGGCTTATAGCAATGTTTATAAATGTTTTTCGCCATACCTCCCTATTCTTTTGGCTGTTCTTGTAAAAGAAACAGCATTTATCTATAAAGCCATGCTATATATCCTGTAGGAACTCTTGGCGTGGTCATCATGGGTGTTTGCCCCCACAGTCATCCCTTCAATTATGGTATGCAAAAGATCTTTCTGGTGTATTGAGTGTCCTAACCATCTTGCACACCTTTGGAACAGGGCTTTAAGCTGGTGCCGTACTCTTCTGATTCCTTTATAAACCTCTTCATCCGTTATGTGGTCTCCCCAAGAAATTCCAAGAGAACTTATGTAATGTTGAAGTTCTTATTAGTAAGCAACGCATCTAGTGCAACTTTTTGCCGCATGAAGGGAATGTATTTGGTTATTTAGTAAATTATCACTGCAAGGGTAGGTAAATAATTTTTTTGATGATTTATTCGGTGAGCACTATTTTTTTTTTAATCAAACCGGTCTTTTGAAGTTATTGGGTTATAATATAGGGGAGCCGATACCATTTTAACGGAAGGGAACACTATATTCGTTTCCATCTAACTCAACAAAAATCTTCCTAGTTAGAAAGAGAACAATGTCACTCCAATTTTTAAAGAAAAATGCCATTATTATAAAACATAATGGCATGCGTAATTATTGGGTGTTGAAAGGAAGATGGAGAAAGCATAAAAACATAGGATTTCTCATGATTATTAAGTATTCTGTGGACTGTGGTGTTTGACAGCTCTGTGGTTGATAGGTCTGGTTAAAAGGTACATGCCTCACAGTGTTTCAATGCCATTTAAGGTAATTTTATCTCCACCAATATGGTTTACGAGATGTTAGAGTATTTATGCAATGGTTTATACCCGGGGTATTGAATATTTTCCACATTGTGTGTTGATCATTTGATTGGCGTTGTGTATGGACCGGGTGAAGTAGAGATAACGGGTAATCAGTTATTCTACTGTATTTACTTCCGTTTCAAATTGATAACTCAAATGTTGATATCCTCAACACACATGATGTATTTTATCTCTAGACATGTGGCTCTCACAACTCTGCATTTTAATTGATATATTTATCAATGAAAAATGCAAATTTTGTTTAATTGTCAAGATGTTTTGTTCACAGAAAGACTAAATAACAAAAGTTTGATGAACAAGGTGTACCTACATGGCATTTTTTCCTTGACATGCAAATGTCTCACGTCTAAAAATCTTTGGTCATGGGCAACCTTTTACCAAGAATCCTGGCCATATGATGATACAACTTTTAAAAAAATATATATTTGGGAAGAAGAATGCAGTTCACCAACCTATTCTGCCTGGCCAGAAACATGTATTAATATCATCAATCAATAATTCATTATTGCATATTTTAATAAATTATTAATTAATAATTACCCAATGACATCTGTTGAACCAGGATCAAAGTTATGGTCCAATAACCCAATCGGGGATTGAACCAACATTATTCTATTCCAAATATGCTAGAAAGATCAGCCACTTGACACCCTCGGCTATAAAACTGATAATTTTGTTATCTATGGAATTTATCCACGTCCATTCCAAAAGACATGCAAAATATACAAAAGCTACAGTAGTGGCTAAGCTTGCAGCTCGGGCTCTTGAAGTGTGCCCACCACATACATCATCGTAATAATATTATTATTGCAATTAAGTATTAAAACGGGGTCGACACATTTAAAATGGGGAAAAAATGTGACATCACTTGCCTGAGGCATTCAGTCATAACTTCAATACAATATTATGTAGCTAGATTGAAAAGACGCTAAAGTGCTACCTTTATTTAGGACACATGTCACTTGTGTATATTTTACAAGGCTGCAAAATAAAATAACTAAATACATTTTTTATTTAAGTGCTATGGGGGACGTCACATCTAAATCTAAATCTAAATCTAAGCTGCAAAGATATGTATCATTTGAGATTCATATTAAATGCATTCCTACAAGCAGACATGCATAATTTTGCGCTTACACATGCCGCATGTGGACCTACAATATAAAAAACCCAATCTCAAATGAACATAAGCCCTGCAACTCTTGCCGACCTTCCCTGAAGCAGGGGTGATATTGGCAAAGTGAACCATTTTTTACGGTATACACCGAGGAAATTTTCAATATGCATGTATACTGATTTGGCCGGTCCGTAGTCTAGTGGTTCACACTTCTGCCTCGTAAATGGAAGGTTGTGGGCTGGAATTCCGGTGGAGCACAAAAAATATATAATTTATATTTTCAAATATGCTCTTCGCTGGGTGAAAATTTCATATACCTTTACCAAAGACCGGTCACTAAAGGTTCATCCAGCCTTACAGCAACTGGGTCTTGCTTGAGAATTGGTGTTTTCTACAGTGACGACCAAGCTCGCAGAGGGCTCTTGGGGTGTGATACACACAAAAATATATTATAGAAGCTCTCCATCCATAAGACACAGGGTCTCCTAGTGCAGGCACATACATATTATGTTAACCTAAGTTAATAAATAATGTATCGTAGGCATATTTAGTGTAAAAAAATATATGAATAAATTATTGATAGGTATTATTATCATTTTAAATGTATTGTTTTTTTTTTTTGTTGATCATTCTTTCTCTTCTTTTGATTTCCAGATCTGAATGTAAAAAGTTCAATATGGAAGTGGAGAAGAGTCCACAATGGGAAGATGTAGAGGCCTCTCTTGGCAAAGATTTAGCCTTTTGGGAACCCTTCCAGAAGTTTGATGAAGGTTTGTATAAAATGTAAATTTTCTTTCATCTCCACTTTGCTCTGTCTTTCATGTTTGTACACTTCTTATGCACCTTTTACTTTGTCCAGTCCAATACTAAATTGCCATTATCTTAATGAGGTCTGCACATTTCAAAATTTCTAAAAATTGTAACGTAACATGGCTGGGTTTCTAGGGTAAAGGCTTACTAATAATAGTTTGTTATTGATTGATAATTGCACAGCCTGGACCAAGAACCTTCTTTGAGAGTACTGCAGACTATAGCAGGGAAGACTCTCAGTGGCAGGGTCAGAAACTATAAACTTGTACTGAAATAAGAAAGGCCTGTCAGACAGAGGACATTGTGAGATGGGGCAGGAAGAGGCAGCGGTACTGGTGAGACCCCGTGGATAAGATGGGCTGTTGGAGAATCCCTCATGTGGCTGCCCACAGTATACCTGTAGGACATCGCCTGCAAAGAAGACCGCCAAATAGATGGAGGGATAGTTGGTGCTCTACTTCCCAATATGATGAGCAATAATCAATCTGAAGCATCACAAATACGCAGAACAGGTCTTGATCGTCGTCTCATTTCCAAGTTCAAAGTCAGCTGAAGTTAACAGATGTTCTTGTCTTTTTTTAATAATAACCCTAAGGTAGCGCGGTTAATACAATAATAAAATCAAATTTGTTATTTTCAGAGTTGACTGCCCTGACTTCCCAGGAGTGGTCGCTGTTCCAGAAGAAGCTGCACAACTTGGATGAGTTCACATCCTCTTGGTCGCAGAGACTGGAGCCCTTCACTCCCATTACACTCTTCATACAGAATGAGATAGCAAGGTTAGAAAATTTTGTTTAGAAAGCTGTTCTGTATTATGAGAATATATATTTGTTTTTTTTTAATGCCGAATTTAATTTTCACAAGTTTAGCATTTATTTCCCCTCAAGTACTTTCCACTTGCTTACACTCACTTATGACTCACTTTCAAGAGGGCACTGTTACAAAATTGACAAGATAAAAACCATAGAGAAATGAGATGGATGAGTTACGACAAAGAGGTACAATTAGGTAATAACAAAGGCAAAGCAGCAGGAATCTGAACATCGACCAAACTATAGGAATTAAAAAAACTAGGGGCGTTGCCCCTGGCTGCTACGCAGCCCAACCCCTTAACATTTGGGGCATGTGTATATAGCGCATAGTTTCCTCGCATTAAAATTCGGAAAACATGTAAAATAAGAACATGCAGTCTTTGTAAAAGAAAATCGACCACCCATACTTTAAAAAATGGTTCACTTTGCAAATTTCCCCTTTGGTTCAAGGAAGGTTGGTAAGAGTTGCAGGGCTTATGTTCATTTGAGATTGGGTTTTTATGTTGTAAGTCAACATGCTTTATGTGTAAACGCGAACTTACAAATGTCTGCTTGTGGGAATGCATTTAATATGACTCTTAAATGGTATGTTTCTTTGCAACTTAGATTATAGAACTAAACAAAATAATTTCCTTGACTTATAGGTTAGTATGTGGCTGACCACCCATACTGTAAGAAATGGTTCACCATGCAAATTTCATCTCTGTTTGAGGAAAGTCGGCCAGAGTTGCAGGGCTTATGTTCATTTGAGATTAGGTTTTTATGTTGTAAGTCCACATGGGGCATTTGTAAGCGCGAACTTTTACCTGTCTGCTTGTGGGAATGCATTTAATATGAATCTCAAATGGTATGTATCTTTGCAACTTAGATTATGTAAATAAATACACAAAATAATTTCCTTGACTTATAGGTTGGTATGAGGCTGACCACCCATACTTTAAAAATGGTTCACTTTGCAAATTTCACCTTTGTTTCAGGGAAGGTTGGCAAGAGTTGCAGGGCTTATGTTCATTTTAGATTGAGTTTTTATGTTGTAAGTCAACATGCATTATGTGTAAGCGCGAACTTACAAATGTCTGCTTGTGAGAATGCATGTAATATGAATCTCAAATGTAATAAATCTTTGCAACTTAGATTACAGATTTAAATCCATTTTTATTTCGTTTGTTTTTTTTTTAATTTTGAATCAAATAAAATAAAATATAAAAAAACTTTTTGTCGCTAGATGTCAATATATTTTCATACGTATTTCGATACAAACACAAAAGGGTCTATAATGGAGTGTATTTTAGTAGGCAGTTCAAACACATACGCGAATGCTCGCAGCATTGCAGCATATATACAAAATTTTATTCTCTATACATTGGGAAAATGTGTGTCATCTGCTATGGAGGCATTGATTTTGAAAATCGAATCTCCAAGCAATTGACGACCACGAAGGACAATATAATTAAGGATTATGTTTATGAATTTTCTAAGTCTCTTGTTCCCTATGTGTATCTAAACAGCAAATCAGACTTATACCAATTTTAGACAATCCTGAAGCGATATTCTACTAAATTCCTTATGACCTTAAGGCAATGAGATAGCGATTTGTTTCCAAAAATAAGGTGTAGGTACTGTGATTTTGTTATCTATGGAGTTTTTTCACAAGCGCTAGCAAGCTCCAACTTGGATTGATATCCAAAGTGTAAGGAATTTCGCAGAATAGCGCTCCTGAGTTGTGTAAGGTTGCTTCCTTTACCTGTCAAAATAAATTGATTCCCAAATGCCGAAGTGAAATAAACCAGGGACTCAATAATCTAAGTAGCAATGATATATTGACATACTACTAGCAAAAAATAAAATCCATTCAGAAAAAATCTAAACCACCATCCAGAAACTTTGAATATGTAATGATGATCTGAGGACCGAGAAAGTTTGTAATTTTTATCAAAAAAAGTGGAAAAAACAGTACCTATCACAAAAAAAAATTGTTCTTTTGTTTTTACGTAAAAATCTATGTTCAATGCAGGTATCGTGAGGTGGGTCCTTCTTTGAAGCATCTTAGAGGAGCAGATCTGACTGAAGGTCACTGGAGGGAGATCAAGAGTCTGCTTGAAATCCCTGGAGATGCTGGAGACCAGCTCAAGGTCGGAGATCTCCTGGCAGTGACTGATAACATCAAGGACAACGCTAAAGCACTCCAGGTAAAAAAATATGTTAAATTAAAAAAAAACTCAACAAAGGTCAGTTGGTATACATCAATGGTTTTTGTCCAGTCTTTAGCTCAATTGGTAGAGTGCTTGCGTTCAATACCAGATAGTTAGGGTTCCATCCGCATCAAGGTTGTAAGAAATGATTTCCCGTTTTCAATGCTTATTTCAAAACCAAGATCAAAATACCTACAAGGTTACTTGAACCTGACCCCTAAGGAGCTAGGAAACCCCCACTTAAAGTGAATTGATTGCCGTAACATGAAAAATAAAAAATAATCCTTTATGGGGAAACGCGTCAAGAAGTTACACTATGTGTTTAGCTAAGTTGTGTTTAACCAGTAGGCAGTAGTACTCAAGAGACTTGGAAGTGGTTGCAGCATACTCAGAAACTTTGAAAAGAATGATGCCTGATGATAATAAAACCATCAAAGTTGTCTCTGGAGATTTGCTTTCCGGGATCTGTTGCTGTGGTTTATTGGAGCTGGAGCTTCCGGACTTTTCACTCATATCTGAAATGGGCTTAGTCAGCGTGAATTGTTTTGGTAAAACTGTCATAACAATTTCATCAATATTCTTAAATTCTTTGAGATATGACCCTTAGTCATCAGCGTTTAAGTTAATGGTTCTATGGAAGTCTTTGCGCACAAGTCTATAGAAAGACCCATTGAATCTGCCTAAACTGCTGGAATTTTGTTAAATCACTTTTTCTGTTTAAACTTTTAAAAAAAAGTCTCTGGAAGTTAGTTAAGGATTGTAGAAGAGATGTGTCCTTTTTAATATTGTTGACTTATAAATATTTTTATTCAGAAACTATGGACTTCTGCTTCTCAAGAGGCCGTAGTTCGAGGAGCAGTATCTGAATTGGAGCTTTGGCTGGCCGGAGCGAGGCTGACTATCGTACAGCACAAGGACACACATGGACAGCTGGTGCCCATCATCAAGGACTACCACGAGACTCTCAGCAAGGTAACATGACTTTAACAGTCAGATGTGACAGTCGTTTGATAAAACGACGTGAAGTCAACAACATTGTTGGTAACAACTCTTATTTTCATGCAAAGTGGTCATGTCAGCTGTCTAAACGTGGCAACTCAAAGTGAGATGAACTTTGGAGACAGGATATTTAGCTCAGCAGTCAGCGAGTCCATTTTACTTGCATTGGTTGCTTTTCAAGCTGGTTGCAGAGAACAGTGCCCATTTTCAAGATCAACTAAAATTCATCAACTCCTCCTACTGCAACTATTTCATCTGGAATGAAAATGAATATGCTCTTCCAGTAATATAGGGCAAATATGATAGTTTACATTGATCGAGTTGATATTGTTTGTATGAAACAAGTGAACAGGTGGTCCTGCAGTGACTAGGGCCATTAAACTGGGACTTAAAAATTGAGTATTTGACCATAAGGTTTTGGTTGTCTGTACCTCAGGTGGAAGAGTTCCAGAGCTTGGTGGGTTCAGCCAGAGCTGCCGGAGCGCAGGCTGACCAGCTGGCCCTGTGGGAAGCCAGGCTGGCACATCTCAACACCTGCCTTTCGGGACTGGCGCATGTCCAGAGAAAGTAAGTCTATATCTTAGCATATTATACTGTTTAACCCTTTTTCTTATGAATCTGCTCACTATAGTTGGTTGAACGAGAAACTGCAACAAAATCTAGAATCAATGATCCCTAATTTCTCAACAGATTCTTTTGTGTTTTTGAAAGCGCACCTCGATTTTAATTGACTAAAGTGACGACGATGGGAAGGACTAGTTTCCCCAATATTTTGGACGTTCAGTTTGGTCAGGATAACAAGGAAGAATGATATCAAAGGAATGACATTAACCTTTAGCTCTCGTCTCCTACCAGTCTAGTATTTATCGGTCTAGACCACAGAATCGCAGTCCAATGCGCCGATCTTGCAACACAATGATGCAATGGTAAGCATTTCAAGTTTCTCAAACACCGCGATCTTTTCTACGTATATATTCTGAACACGATCTATGATACAAGCCAAACACATTCTGTGCTTGAAGAGGATATTCGAGCCACTCGTCTAGTAGAAATCAATAGGTAGGTTAAACAGATTTTAGGTAAATGTGTAGGAGAAGTTTGAATACGGTAATTGATTAATTTAATTACGGTAATTGATGACAAATACATAGATTGTGCTTTGATGTGAACTATCAGTATAAATGTTTGCAGTAGGTAAGTGATACTGTAGAACCTCACTAATCCAGACCTCACTTATTTGGTGATTGCGGCAATATGATTTCTCCAATTTTTATTGACAACCTGTGACATCATCCATCCCAGAGATACTTTGAAAGTTTGGACTTCAATACTAAACACTCTACATATCATCTTACGGAACTCAGCAAATAAACTGGTTTGAATAATAGACAATCTCTTTGGGCTCGGCAGAAAGTGGAGCTACATTGTTTAATGGCGGCTCCCAAGACATGGAACTGACTGCCTCCTGTGATTCGATAGATTGCCGACAGCAGTCACTTCAAAAGAGGTCTCGAGACCGATCTGTTCACAGAATCTTTTTTAGCGCCCTTGGAGTGGCAATGTCATGAAACAGCGCCAATGAAACAAGTCAAGTGATTCATCATCATCATCACATGGCTAGACTTTAACTCCACAAGAGTAATTTGGCTGCAGAATGAAAAACAGACTGCAGACACTGCAGTCTACAGCTTTTGAAACCTTGGACTCCAGAACAAACCATTGCAATAGTCCAGTGTCATTTATCAACACAACAAAATACTTCAGAGCAACTTCAAATTTCAAACAGTTTATGATCCATCTCATCCGCCTCAGGTGAAAGAAACAGACAACCTATGACATCATACATCCAGGTGATATTTTGAATGTTCTGACTTTTTTATAAAACAAACTGAAAAATGAAAATGGCGGTACACAATTGTATATTGTTGCCGACCCTGATGTATGGAAGCGAGTCGTGGACGGTGAATGAAAGAGAAGTAAATAAGGTATGCACCGTAGAAATGGCTCATTTGAGAAGTATGACAGGAAAAACACTGAATGATATAGTGAGAAACGAATGGGTTCTGAATGAATGCGGAGTAAAGGAAAGCGTGAAAGTGAAAGTTCAAAGAAGTGTGATGTGATGGTTTGGACATATTGAAAGGATGAATGAAGACCGACTGACAAAAAATTGTATAAAGGGAATGTAATAGGTACCTAAGCGTGGAAGGGGAAGACCTAGGAAAGAATAGATTGATCAGATAAGTGAGATTGCGAATGAATGGAATTTACAGAGTGAAAACAAGAGAAGAGCATGCATGAAAAGAGTGATGAAATTAGATGAGATGAAAGAAGTATGCAAGGACAGATTCAAGTGGAGGCACTTGTGTGGAGGTACCGGCCACCCCTAGAGGAATGGCGGCAGGATACAAGACAAGACAAGACTACAGAAAAATAAGAGTGCATCTCACACGTACATGCATGCACTCATTGGTATAAATGAGTCAAAGCTTCTATTTGTGTCTCTGTGTGAATGCCCCCTTATATTAGGTAAGGAATAGCTGCTTACCAAAATAGAACGCTGCTTAATGAGTAACTCCCTGAGTATTATACTAACTTCCAAGCAAGCAATATCTTTATAATAAAAATAAAATGTTGTTTGTTGGTAACCACATTATTCGAGAACTGCTGAAGCGATTTGGCTGTTTTTTGTTTGTCAAGCTTGATGTCAATTGGATTACAAACCTTTTTTTAATTTAAAATGCATGAAAGTTGTTCTCTCTGAAGTTCCAAATCCGTCTCTGTCAAATCGATTGCACAATTTGCAATGTAGACGGGACAACGTCTGTCGGGTCACTGGTATAGGGTAATACTAGGAGGAACCTCTAAAATTTCAATTTCTGTAAAGAGCCACAAATGTTTTCCCCAGTTCTTGTTTACCGTATACGCCAATCTTGTCAAATATGACTTTTTCATGCAGTTGTCTTATGAATCAAATTCTACACAATCTGAGCTAAGAAAAACCATAAAACTCGATAATGTAAGAGTTGTTTTAAATATTTTTTAAATAAATTTCTTGTTTTCATAAGACACATTGGTCCAGTACACATGCAAACATTGCTCATGTAAAATTTTCTCAATGGCGTATACGACAAACAAGAACTAAAGCAGCGAAATAGCGTCGACGGGGGGGGGGGGGGGGGTGAAAAGCGAGTACTAAGCAGGTTGGTATGCGGCTGACCACCTATCCTGTAAAAATGATTCACTTTGCCAATGTCACCCCTGTTTCAGGGAAGGAAGGCAAGAGTTGCAGGGTGTACATGTCCATTTGAGATTTGGGTTTATATGTTATAGGTTCACATGCGACATGTGCAAGCGCGAACTTGTACATGTCTGCTTGTGATAATGCATATAATGTGAATCCTTAATGTAACATATCTTTGCAACTTAGATTAGATTAGATTAGAAGCGGCTGAGAGATAGAATCGGTGCCTAATTTACCTTTATCGATTCAGGACGATTTTTAAGTGTTTTTTTTTTATTATTATTAAATAAATAATATTTGCGTATGGAACTGAAGAGCCGTAGCTTCATATACAAAGAGACGCATGTAGCTCGCGAGCCGCAGGTTGCCGAGTACCGACCCCTAGTATATATCCCATTCTTTCGCAATTTCACCAATCTAATTGAGCCATACTTTTCACGGTCTTAAATTTACCTCTTTTCCATTTCATCATTCATCCTTTCTACATGTCAAAACCGTCAAAATCACATCGGTTTGTAAACTGTTATCCCTGTCTAAAAGAAACAACGAAAAAACCCTTGTCAAAAAAGGTTCAGAATCACTGCTTTAAAAATCTAAGTTTATAATATTCATTTTTTTGTAAACAAACTTATTGAAGGAAATGTATGAAAACAGAAAAGGGTGAAGGATAGAAATGAAATGAAAGGGGTATATCCAAACTGCAAAGATAGGAAGAAATGGAGGCAACTCTGCACAAAGGCTCTATCTACCGCTAGCGGAATGGTAGCAGAGCTACAGTTACAGCTTATGGTATTCTTTTGAATTTTGCCGCTATGTTTGTTCAGTCACATTTTTTTACCGTACCTACACATCTCACGAGGGAAGATAAACAGGAATGTACTGAGTATGAAACGCTGCGCGAATCTCAGCTCGATTGCGTTAATCGAAAATGTATGAAATATACGACGACACTCTTACAGAGTGGTTTATTTTTCTTGAATTTTTTCGATTTACACAATCGAGGTGAGTTTACGGAATGTTTTGTACTAGGGGCAATGGAGTCCACAATGGTAAGGCAGAAATATTTGGCTGAATGACAACTTAGATAACATCGCAAAGACCCGTCGGTAACCTAAGGATAAAAGTTTACGTTTATATAGCGTTTACCAAAAATACGTACGGAAACTAAAACAGGGCCTCCCCTGAGCGTTTTACTGTGGATACTTCATTTTTTGTGAAACGCTTTGATTGCCTTTAAACGTGAAGTTTTATACTTCACTACAAAGTTCTATTCAGAACAAGTCACTATCTACTTACGTACTTCCTCTGCAATGTGTCAATTGTCAAATGTTTTAGACAGTACCACATTAAGAAAAATGACGCCCTTGTCATCTGTTAACAATATGCATAATAAAGTTTAGATGGTTCAGCTGTTGGGAGTGTCTGCTTTCAATCTGGAAATATCCAGAGCAGAGAAGGATTTTACCATCGATGGATTTAACACTCAAAATACACTTTCAAGTAAAAAAGCCCTTCGATTTTCTACCGTTGCAAAATTCAAAGCAACTCTTGCGCCGGTCGTAAGCTCAGTTGCCTTGGCTCAGTTGGTAGAATGCTTGCATTTCGGCCTCTTTGCAAGGAGGTCGATCTTACGCCAACCACTTCATTTGGAGTGGGGGTTTCTCAGCTCCCGAAAGGGCTGGTTCCCATTACTTGTGAAGGCGGAGTACACCTTGCCGGTGCTATTTTTTACCTAACACCGAAACGGGAAAACATTTCTGACACCCTCGGTGGGGATTGAACCCTTACTCACGTCATGGAATGAAAGCATTCCACCAACTGAGCCACCGATCGGACTTTTTACAAGCTTGGTCGTCGCTACAAAGCGCCAATTACCAAGCAAGACCCAGTTGCTGTAAGGCTGGATGGACTTTTGGTGACCGGTCTTTGCTAAAGTTATATGAATTTTTCGACTCAGCAAAGAAGGAGCAAATTTGAAAATATAAATGGTACATTGATTTTTTGTGCTCCGCCGGGATTCGAACCCACAATCTTCCATTTACGAGTCTGAAGCTTAACCATTAGACTACGGACCGGTCTTACACTCGTAAAAAATATGTTCATGTTTTTATACAAAAATATGACGCCTTTGGGTCTCTCCCCTATAGTCCTTGTCCTTAGAGCGCTCCTGTTTTTACACAATACCATAAGTACGAAATCGCTAAAAATAGCATTTTTAACCCAGATCGTCATAACAATTCATTTGTACTTACGTACTTTAACTAAGGTAAGAATGGCATAAAACGGAAGTTGTAAAAATCTACTTACTCCGTATTAAAAATTATTATAGTTCATCCCACGACAAAATACTTCTTTTTCTTAATTTTTTCTTGATTTAGGATTTAGATCCTTCGATCTGAGATTCACAAAAAAATCATATCGATTGTATCCTGAGATGATATTGTCCAGCTATTTTTCCACCTTTTAGGAGGTCTTCCTGCTGGTGTTTGGAACATATTTACTATCACAGGTAAGAGGGTTGGCCTTAGACCAACCACTTCACTTGAAGTGAAGTCATTTATGTGAAGCCTAAAAACCTTTCCGGTATTATGTCTCAAAGAGAGAAAAGCAATAAAATTGTCGAAAATTTGAAGTTAACTTTACCAAAGAATGTGATCTGTTCATAATGTTAAAGTTAGATAAGTACAAGTAGTTACTTTAAACTCCTCACATTTGTTTCATGAATATTGATTGTGACCAGTGCACTCACCTATTGAACCTACTTTTGTGTATGGAACCAGTTTTCCAAATAAGGTTTTGTGGGTACCCACTACCCAACAGTTTATAAGAGGTAGCTTTATAACAAATCCGGACAGTTTTGGAATGTTTATAATATAAGTTACTAACAATCAGTAGCTGTTACTTCGTCGCTATTTCGCTAGAGGTGGTCACAGTCTCTGCAGACTTCCGTCCACTTTTCCTATCCTTGCATACCTTTCTCAGTTCATTCATATCCATCACCTTTTTGGTACAATTAGAGCCTTTTCAGAAACAATACATTCTGACCGGTTTGTCTATTTTTGTCTACCAGTCAAAAAAACTGTAAAAAAATGGTTCACTTTGCCAATGTCACCCCTGTTTCAGGGAAGGACGGCAAGAGTTGCAAGGCTTATGTTCATTTGAGATTGGGTTTTATATTGTAGGTCCACATGCGGCATGTGTTAGCGCGAAATTATGCATATCTGCTTGTGGGAATGCATTTAATATAGATCTTAAATGATATATATCTTTGCAGCTTAGATAAGATTAGATTAGAGATTAGTCAAAACGTGTGAACGCTTTCAGACGCTACTGGAACTGGACTTCTGACCCGACAGCGGATTGAAAAAAAACATACCGGACAAAAGGCAAACCGGGCAGAATGCGTCTAGTGTGTAATGGCTCTAACTCTGAACTAGATAAGTACCTATATTTTTCAATGCTGTGCAATTTCAACAATCTGATCAAGCCCTAGGTACTTGTTTCTGTTTTCGTTTTTATCTTTTTCCTTTTTCATCTGTATGTATACTTCGTTAGTCTTTCTCCCGTTCCTTCTTTCTATATTTCTAAACCATCTCATCAATGTTTTTGCACCTTTACTTTCACATCCTCTTTCAGCTCCAATTTCTCGAGTTTTTCCTGTTATATTTCTCAAGTGTTTCATTTTTTCCGTGCATACTTTATATTTTATTTTATTATCTTTCACTGTCCATGCTTCATTTCCATACATCTGTACCTACACCGGTCTGTTGTCTAGTGGCTAACTCTCGAGGATCGTCATCAGCAAGTCATGGGTTCGATTCCCGCGCAGAGTAACATATTCTTTAATAAAAAATACACATTTTATTCAAATACGAGTATGTTCTTTACTGGGTTGAACAAATCATCTACCTTTACCAAAGATCCATCCAGCCTTACAGCAACGGGTACTTGCCTGAAAATTGTCGCTTTGTATTACGATAAAGCTTGCAGAGGGCTCTTGAGGTGTAATTCACAGAAATCAGCGCTCACAAAATAAATCATTCTAATTATTTTTTCCTATTAGTATCTGGGACGTCTTAAATACCTACTATCCTTGTCAGAATGGACCTCAATCTTGAAACATTTGTGCGCCAGATGTTTGAAAAAAAGTATTGGTACTTCATAGAACTCTGCAAAAGGCCAAAATACATATTATAACTATAGGTATATTGGTATATATATCTACAATCTAAGTTGCAAAGCTATATTAAAAATTAAGATTGATATTATAACAATCCACGCCCACAAGAAAACAGTGTACATATTTCGCACTTACACATGTTGCGTTTGTAGGTACTTACAAACTAATACCCATATTTCAAATGAGCATAAACGCTGCAACTCTTGTTGCCTTTCCGCGAAACTCGGGTGGCATTGGAAAAAGTGAGCCATAGTTACAGTATATATGGATGATCAGCGTCAGACCAACCTGTAAGTCAAAGAATGCTAAGGAAGGATAAATTATGAATGAATAAAAAACAGCTGTTGAAAAGATTATGACTCTGAATGAGATAAAAGTTGTTAGTATGTGAAAATGATTAATACTTTACTAACTTTACATTTACATCTATTTTTTGTTATAGATTTTACCTTCGTGACATTTCATTCCACATAAGTTTGAATGTCTTGTTATAACCTTTAAATGTTTCGTCTTACATAAAAAAAACGCGTTTTTAAAACACTTCCCCTCGCATCCAATCTAGCTGAAATGAGTTTGCCCGCGAATCGGCATCTAAATCTAAATCTAAGTTGTAAAGATATGTATCATTTGAGATTCATATTAAATGCATTCCCACAAGCAGACACGCATAATTTCGCGCTCACACATATGCCGCATGTGGACCTACAATATAAAACCCCAATCTCAAATGAACATAAGCCCTCCAACTCTTGCCGACCTTCCCTGAAACAGGGGTGACATTGGCAAAGTGAACCATTTTTTACAGTATGGGTGGTCAGCCTCATACCAACCTATAAGTCAAGGAAGTCACCCGGCCGGGTTGCTAGGGAATAGGCAAAAAAATTATGTTATTGATTGTTCCTTGACTTATAGCCCTTCTAGGTTGGTATGAGGCTGACCACCCATACTGTAGAAAATGGTTCACTTTGCTAATGTTACTCCCGTTTCAGGGAAGGTCAGCAAGAGTTGCAAGTCTTATGTTCATTTGAGACTGTCCCATATACAAGACTGACGTTTGCTCGCCGAGAAAAATGTTCCGAGTTCATTGACAAAAGTGAACCCTTTTTTATAGTTTGGTAGTCAGCTTCATACTAAAAGTCTGTTACGACGATTAGACAAGTTCATAGTAAACGCACGGCACGGTCCATTAGCGCTTGCCTTACCCAGTTTATATGAAATAATGCCATCATATTAGTTGAAGCATTTTTATCACTATGTGCGGCACTCCCACGCCAACAGATTACCAGCGCCCCTAGTGTAAAGCATCGCGTAAAACTCACCTCGATTGCGTAAATCTAAAAAAGTATGAAAACTAAATTGCTCTCTAGGAGTGCAGTCGTTTGTTCCATACTGTTATGATTTGACTTGGGGGTATTTTAATTAAATTGCTATTTAAATTTATTTTACAAGATTTATTTTTCCCGAGATCGTTCACAATGTAATGTTCACTCTTCACCCTCTGCTTACAGGCCTTCGCGGTACAATGGTCTAAGCGACTCTGTCTCTCCCCACAGAATCTTTGCTCGTATTTATACTCGTGCGGCAGAGACAATTCTTCTGCAAGAAAACTCTCTCTAACGTGGTAGATACTTCCACTAGGATTGTTCGACACTATACCAAATTGTTCGACACACCAGAGACATTTACAAAACTATCAGCGTGCCTAGGCTCACGTTCGTAACAATACATTTATTTATTTATTTACGCAATCGAGGTGAGTTTGGCGCGATCTTTTATACTTGGAGCACAATTCCTCAATACCGTGACTGTTACTCTGCCGCCATTGCGATAGGTGTGGGCGTGTGGCGTGTGGCTAAATACTTCTAGAAAAATAGGTAAAAAAAGCAACTAAGTTGTACATTTATGCAACTTTTTGCTGCGTTGTCACCGAAGGGACGGACGAATATTATCTGTAGTACTTAGTACTTCCTAATGATAAAATCATGCGGTATAGAGATGCCGCCGAGTAAAAAATTATAAATTTAAATTTTTGCTGTATCTTGTCCTTAGAACATTGCTTAGAATAAATGAATATTACGGAATTTTCTATTTATAAAAAAAATCTAAATTCAAATTTTAACTGATTAGGTACATTTTTCCGAATCCATTTTTGAAATCCATTGTTGACACAAAGACAGATAAGTTGTTTAGGTATTTAAACAATTAAAAATGCTTGCATTTCTAAATAATTTCATGCCCTTAAAAAAAACGATCGTCACAAAAACTGTCAAAAGTGCGTGCGTTTCTTTTTGTTTTTATCTGAGATTTGTTTATTTCTCTGCTGTGTCCTTTTCCCTCCCATCACTAAAAGGCATCAAGGTACATTGCTGTCTCTTTTACACGCCACATTTGCTTGATTTCTTCCCAGAAGTACCGTGAGTGTAAACTTGTAAGAGCTTTTACGACACTAAAAAGTCATCGAGTATAGCAATTTCGTTTGAAAAATTCTTGAAGCGCTATCCTATTTTCATACTAAATTTTAATTACTCGATGACTTTCCTGGTCAGTTAAAGTT
Source organism: Agapetus fuscipes (assembly GCA_951799405.1). NCBI lineage: Eukaryota > Metazoa > Arthropoda > Insecta > Trichoptera > Glossosomatidae > Agapetus > Agapetus fuscipes. Next base: position 10,017,485 of record OX637339.1, read on the forward strand.
CTTACAGAACAAACTTGGGAAGCAGAGAACAAAATCGTATGCTGCTCTAGCACCCACACACAAAGGGTACATCTTCTTCTTTTTAGTGACACTTTTTATCAACATAATTATTGTTTCATGGCAGAGGGCTAGGATTTGATCTCCGCCAAGGATGTCAAAAAATATATCCCGTGTCAGTGTTTTTATTAAACCAAAATAAAATGAATCGGCAAAGTTAATTCAACCTTCACAAGAAATGAGAAGTCGCCTCCTCGGAAGCTGGAAACCCACGCCCTCCGTTGAAATGAAATCGTTGGCGTAAGGCCGGACCCCGTTTCACGTGAAAATAAATAGGTTTCACATGTCTCATGCGATCTCTTCTGAGACAACGCATAAATAACTTACAATGTATGTGAATCTTATTTGCGTTGTGTTTGGGTACATATCTCATGTATTATTTTTAGGGATGGGCCGAATGTGGTTTGAACCGAATACGAACTTCGGCCGAACATTCGGTTAAAATAACAACTTCGGTTCGGTAAAAAAAGTTACGCTTATTTGTTAGAGTAGTACTAAATTCATTTCATTTTTGTTTCAATCTGATATCTATGTAACGGAGTAGAGGATGATTTAATTTTTATCAAATTATAAGTCAATGTTTACTTGTTCCTACTTAAAGAAATGACCATGAGTGAGTATATAAAGGCCTAATTTTTATTTTACGGTTATAAAAGATACTATGACATCCAAGTATAACAGTCAAAATGGTGCAAGTAGGTTTTTTGTTTTACTTTTTCTTAAACCGAATGTAAAACGAACTTCGGCCCAACCCTAACTATTTTTTACTTATTATTGTCCGGTCCGTAGTTCAGTGGTATCACTTCGGACTCTGAATGGAAGGTTGTGGGTTCGAATCCCGGCGGAACACAAAAAATATAACATTTATATTTTCAAATTTGCTCTTCGCCGGGTTGAAAAATTCATAAAACCTTTACCAATGACCGGTCACCAAAGGTCCATCCAGCCTTACAGCAACTGGGTCTTGCTTGAGAATTGGCGCTTTGTAGCGACGATGACCAAGCTCGTAAAAAAACCGATAGCCCAATCGGTAGAATGCTTGCATTCCATGCTGAGAGCAAGGGTTCAACCTCAAGGTTTACTCAGCTTTCACAAGAAATGAGAACCAGCCCCCCCGGGAGCTGGGATACCACCACTTCAACTGAAAGTGGTTGGTGTGAGGCCGGCCCCCTTACCCGTAAAAATAAATAGGTCCCGAATCGCATCGCAATCGAATCGAATAACGCAGGCAAGAAGTTACACTATATGTGTAGCTTAGTTGCGTTTTTTTTTATTGTGTAAGACAGAAATCTTCAATCCTCTTCCAACCTTACATTATTTTTAACCCATCCATTGACCATTCCTTACTCCATCTTTCAAAATAAGTTTTCTTTCCCGGATCGGAGGAATATATAGTAGTGTATGGGGGAGGTTTGAAAGCTTTTACACGGATTATCCGGTGATCCCATTCTAAACCCTAGCCAAACCGGATAGAATTTGTGCTGCGTTAAAATTGTGATACAGTTAGTTACAGTATTGAAGCAGTTCGCAGAATGAAGATCTTGTTCTTTGTATGGGTTTCTGCCGCAACTAAAATAATATTATAATGTGAAGTTATCTATATGTGCTGAAGGGAGAAGAAGGGAACTGAGGCATGAAGAGGGACAGAGACATACTCAGACATTGTACTCAGATCAAAACAAAGAAGAAAAAGTAGAATGGTAATAAAAAAGTTGTTTGAGATCATTATTATTTTGTTGATCTCATGTTCTGTGTTTCACAACAAAACTTAATATCAGCTTTTGGTTCCCGAGATGAGGACGTCCAATAAAGCGAAAACTTACCTACTCATATGTCTGCTTGTGGGAGCCTTGTACGTCAATATATCTTTGCAACTTAGACTAAAGATTATAGTTAAGTGATACGTAGGCATTAAGCTGACCACCGATTCCATGTAAATTAATTCACTTTTGCCATTGCTGCTCTTGTTTCGGGAAAGACAATTTTGTAAGTAGGTACACACTCAGCATGAGGTAAAAATAAATAATAATATTAGGATGATTCATTTGGTGAGCACTGTTTTGTGTGGATCACACCTTAAGGCGCGTTATAAAGCTAAATCTGCCATTTTTGTTTCTTACACTTTATGGTCTTGGTAAAATGTAAATATGGAAAAACTGTGTGCTTTGATTTAATTAAAATTTAATTCATTTAGTAGTTTCAGTTTTTCCATATTTACTCAAAAACTATTGACATTATAAAAAAATGTTAAGTACGGAACCTAAACAATGTATAGTTATGTAATTAAAAAGCAAAAAAAAAATTCCAAAATACAGCACACACGAAAAAAAGCTAAAAATGTAAAAAAACGCGTTTTTTAAAATATTTTTTTGTGGTGGCAATTCTTAAGTTATATATTTTGTTCAAGCTTTATACTTAAGACAAAAAATTAATTAACATGCTTGATTTTTTTCATTACTGTAACTATTTTGCTAAGACCATAAAGTGTAAGAAACAAAAACGGCAGATTTAGCTTTATAACACGCCTTAAGAGCCCTCTGCGAGCTTGGTCGTCGCTGTAGAACGCGCCAATTTTCAAGCAAGACCCAGTTGTTGTAAGATTGAATGGTCCTTTCAGTGACCGGTCTTTGGTAAAGGCTTATAAATTTTTCAACCCAGCGAAGAGCACATTTGGAAATATAAATGGTTTATTTTTGTGCTCCGCCGGGATTCGAATCCGCAACATTCCATTTACGAGTCCGAAGTGTTGCTACTGGTCTACGGAACGGTCCAAGTTAAAGTCGGAGTATTGAATTCGTGCCATGTGAAAAGGGCGCTACTGTAATGCTTGGGGCACTGAAACGCAACTAAGCTACACACATTGTGTAAATTCTTGCCACGTTCTCTGCGAAGGGGTCTCGTGTAAAGGGGCTGGCCTGATGGGGCGTTAGGCGGGTGGGCTGAGTAAGCCTTGGCAGTATTTTATTTTGGGTTTCAATCGTTCAATCAACACAGAAACGGGAAATCATTTCTGACATCCTCAGTGGGATTCAAACTCGAGCTCTCGCCATAGAATGCAAGCACTCTAGTAACTGAGCTATCGACCGGACCGAATGATATATTTTTTATTTGATAATTTTCTCGGGTACGGCCCTGTGTTGTCCACAAGTGCTAGCTTTGTGCGGGGGTGCGGGGGTGCGCGGGGCGCGGGCGGCAGTTGTCGGCGCCAACCAGAACGAGAGAGGTTGTGTCGCCAGTGGAGCATCTGAACAACGAAACTAATAACAAGGGAGCAGTGCTGGAGTATCTGTCACCGTGATGCAGTCGCTAGTCGTGCTGGCGTGCGTGTGCGCGTACGCGTTCGCGCTGCTGGGGCTGGAGCAGGTGGCCGCGCAGCGCGGGGAGCGGCGCGGGCCCCAGGATAGGAACAGGACCTTCCGCGCGCCGCACCCCTGCGAGAAGTCGTCGTGCTACCCAGCCACGGGCAACCTCGTCATCGGCAGGGAGGCCAAGCTGTCCGCCAGCTCCACGTGCGGCCTCAGGGGCAAGGAGCGCTACTGCATCGTCAGCCATCTGGAGGACAGGAAGAAGTGCTTCTGGTGTGAGACTCGACCCGACAACACCAACTACCCGCTGGCCAACCACGGCGTGCACAACATCGTCTACAGAAACTACCCAGGCATGCGCACCAAGTCGTGGTGGCAATCAGAGAACGGAGTCGAAGATGTCTCCATTCGCCTGGACCTCGAAGCAGAATTCCATTTCACGCATTTGATTATCACATTCAAGACTTTCAGACCCGCAGCCATGTTGGTTGAGAGGTCTTTTGACTTTGGCAAGACCTGGAGGGTGTACCGGTACTTTGCCCACGACTGCGCAGCGTCCTTCCCTCACGTACCCCAGAAGACCCCGCAGTCCCTCACGGAGGTGATCTGCGAGACGCGCTACTCCGCCGTGGCGCCCTCCACTGATGGAGAGATCATCTTCCGGGTGCTGCCTCCCAACATCGTCGTGGACAACCCGTATTCCAGTGAGGTGCAGAACCTGCTCAAGATGACGAACCTCCGGATCAACTTCACGAAGCTGCACACCTTGGGAGACGATCTCTTGGACAACCGAGCTGAGATCCAGGAGAAGTATTACTATGCGGTGTCGGAAATGACGGTGAGAGGGTCATGCTCTTGCTACGGGCACGCCTCGCGCTGCTTGCCGCTGCCGGGGGTGGAGGCCAAGATGGACATGGTGCACGGCCGGTGTGAGTGCACACATAACACCGAGGGACTCAACTGCGAGCTTTGCAAGAAGTTCTACAATGATCTGCCGTGGCGCCCGGCCATCGGCAAGACCACCAATGCCTGCAAGCGCTGCACTTGCAACGAGCACTCCAACTCGTGTCACTTTGACCCCGCCGTGTACGACCTAACAGGAAAGGTCAGTGGCGGCGTCTGTGACAAATGCCAGCACAACACCATGGGAAGGAACTGCGAACAGTGTCAGCCGTTGTTCTACCGAGATCCGGAGTTGGATATAACACATCCGGAAGTGTGCAAGCTGTGTGACTGTGATCCCAAGGGATCTTTGGATGAAGGCATCTGTGATGCGGCCACAGATGTGGCCAACAACCAGGAGTCTGGTCGCTGCCACTGCAAGACCAACGTCGAAGGCCGCCGTTGTGATGCATGCAAGAACGGCTTCTGGAACTTTGACGATGACAACCCTGATGGATGTCAGCCTTGCACTTGTAATGCCTTAGGAACTGTGGACGACCACGGTTGCGATGTCAACACAGGAGAGTGCTTCTGCAAGCGCTATGTGACTGGCAAAGACTGCAACCAGTGCACGCCCGAGTACTATGGCTTATCCGACGACGAGGAAGGTTGCAAGCCCTGCAACTGTGACTTGGGCGGATCGCTGGACAACAACTGCGACATCGTCACTGGCCAGTGTACCTGCCGGCACAACGTGCAAGGACGCACCTGCAACCAGCCACTGCAGGACTACTTCTCGCCGCCCCTGGACTACCTGCTGTACGAAGCTGAACTCTTGTCCTGTGATGATTTAGAATTAGACCCCAACTCCATCTTCTCTGGAACAGGAAGCTCCTGCCAAGTTGTAGTGCGAGAACCCTTCAATGATGGGCGGGAAGACTCGTGGACTGGGCCTGGGTTCATGAAAGTGTTTGAGAATGATCATCTTGTATTTCCCATTGACAACATTGTCACCAGCATGGACTATGACATTGTGATCCGCTATGAGCCACAAGCCGCCGGGGACTGGGCAGAGGTGTCGGTGCTGGTGGAGAGGCTGGACCCCCTCGGGCTGGACTCCCCGTGCGCCAACACTGTGGATGAAGACGACCTGAAGTACGCCTACCTGCCGGACGGGGCCCGCAGCGTCACTATCAACTCCTCGGTGTGCCTAGAAGCAGATAAACATTACAAGATCCGGATCAACTTTGATCGCAAGTCTGGGCAGGGAGGGGATGGTCGAGCGGCTATCCTCATAGACTCCATTGTGCTGGTGCCCAAGCTGATCACCCTGCCCTTCTTTAATGGCACCTCTCCTGCTGCCGAGGCTCGGCGCCGCGAGTTTGAGCAAGCGCGCTGCGGAGATCCCTACTATTACAACATTAACAAAGCCGACATCCCTGACATATGCAAGAAGTATCACATGAGTGTGGGCTTCATCGTATTTGGCTCTCAGGGCTGCCAGTGTGATCAGACGGGCTCCACCAGCCACAACTGTGATGACTTGGGCGGCCACTGTCCCTGTAAAACAAACGTAGTGGGACGCCGGTGCAACCAATGCGCTCCTGGAACCTTTGGCTTTGGCCCAGACGGCTGCAAGTCTTGTGACTGCAACAGCATCGGCGCTCTAGACAAATTCTGTGACGCTGGTAGTGGGCAGTGCAAGTGCCAGCCCAACACTTACGGCAGGAAGTGTGACGAATGCCAACCGGGCTACTGGAACTTCCCCAACTGCAAACAGTGTGTTTGTCATGGCCACGCTGACGTCTGTGACTCCACTAGCGGAGCTTGTGTTTCGTGTCGCAATTTCACCGAAGGCCAGCACTGTGATCGCTGCCGAGAGGGCTTCTATGGGGACCCGCGCCTTGGAAAAAACATTCCTTGCCGCCCCTGTCCTTGTCCGGGCACTATTGGCTCCAACCACTCGTTTGCCACACACTGCGTGCTAGACGACACCAGCCAGAATGTTTTCTGTGATTGCCAGCTGGGCTATTCAGGTTCTCGTTGTGATGTGTGTGCGGATAACTACTTTGGTCACCCGGAAACGCCTGGAGGATCATGCGAGCCCTGCGAGTGCAACAACAATGTGGACAAGATGAAGCCAGGCAACTGTGATCCCCACACCGGCAAATGTCTGCAATGCCTCTACGACTCGGAGGGGGATAACTGCGAAGTTTGCCGGCCAGGATATTTTGGCGATGCCTTATTACAAACTTGTGAAAAATGTGAATGCGAAATACTGGGAACAAATCAAACCCAAGGATTTTGTGATAGAACAACCGGCCAATGCCCTTGCTTTGCTAATGTGACTGGCCTGCATTGTGATTCTTGCATAGCAAATCATTGGAAGATTGCCATCGGAGAGGGCTGCAGCCCCTGCAGCTGTGATCCCAGGGGTTCGGAGTCCGAGCAGTGCAACTTGTTTACTGGCCAGTGCGAGTGCAAGCAAGGCTTTGGGGGTCTACGCTGTGACCAGTGCCAGGCCAACTACTGGGGAGACCCCAACGAGGAGTGCAAGCCGTGTGTGTGTGACGAGGAGGGCTCCTCCTCCAGCCAATGCCTGCGGGATACGGGCGCCTGCGTCTGCCATCCCGGCATCGGTGGCTACAAGTGTGACCAGTGCGCTCGCGGCTTCCTCGGAGAGTCCTGTTCTCCCTGTGGGGAGTGCTTTGACAATTGGGACCGCATCATCTCAGGTCTCCTTGATCAAACCACTTACGCCATAAACAATGCTAGCAAGATAAAGACCATCGGAGCTACAGGAGCGTACAGCACTGATTTTGAAGAAATGGAGAAATCCTTGGAGGACATTGAAAACCTGATCAACAATACAAAGGTCGGAGAGAGTGAACTAGATAGCTTCAACGAGAAAGTGAGAGACCTCCGAGACAAGTTAAAGCTGTCCGATGGGAATGTGCTGGATGTGGACAAGGTTCTGTCAGATGCTGCCACCAATGTCAAGTTAGCACAAGAAGATCTCAAGAGGCTCGTCAAAGACAGCAAAATCCTCGAGACGCAAGCCGAGGAACTGGAGAACAATGCTCGCTTACTGCAAGTTGCTAATCTCGAGGGTGCGCTCAACCTGACCAGGGAAGCCAAACAACACGCCATGGATGCGGCAGATGAAGCGGAGAGAACACAGCTCATCATCCGGGACTCCGACAGACAGATCAAGAGCACCGAGCAACTGCTCAAGAGGCAGTACGACACCTTTAATAACACACAAAATGAAAATAGCATAGAACTGATGAAGCTGCAAGAAGCTCTGTCTGAGCTGGAGACCCACATTCCCGAGCTCAATGACAAGATGTGTGGAGAAGCCACGGACCAGTGTGGCCAGTGTGGCGGGGCAGGCTGCGGGACTTGTGGGGGGCTGGCCTGCGGAAAGGGTGCCCTCACCAAGGCTCACCAGGCACTCCGGTTCACCAACCAGACGGAGAAGCGACTCAAGGAACAGGAAACTGCTGCTGACGCCCTCCTCCGAAGCATCTCACTGGCAATGAAAGAGACTGCTGAATCCCGAGCAGTTGCACAAGCTACCTACGATGAAGCGCTTGAGGCAAAGAAACTCACCGACGGCATCACCAACGCCAGCACGGTCCTTATAGATGATCTCAAACAGTTCCTCAACAACTCTGGAGCCACTCCAGCGGAAATACGAGCACTCGCCAAAGATGTGCTCGCCATGACTATTGAGCTGAAACCTGAACAGATCACCGGGCTCGCCGCAGAGATCAACGAAACAGTCTCCAAATTAACCGACATCAAAAAAATCATTGACGACACTCGAGACGATTTAGAATCTGCCAAGAGGTTGAATGAAGATGCCACGAGAGCCGGAGATGACGCCGTGGCCATCCGAGACAAAGCTAACAACGTGACCAAAGCCCTGGAAGAAGCCAGCAAGGCACAAGCTCTCGCAGAAGAAGCCATCAACCAAACCAACAAGGATATCGAATCAGCGAAGATAGACCTGGCTCCTATCGGCAGTGAAACAGGCCGTGCTCACAACGAAGCCATTGAGACATTAAAGGAAGTGGAAGCTTTGAAATCCAGACTGGATAATGTGCAGAAGAATATACTCACGGTAAGGAATGACGCCGAGCTAATCAAGAAAGAAGCAAACGATACTGTTGTTTTAGCGGAGGAAGCTCAGAGGCAGGCGCGCGGACTGAGACAGGAATACCAGCGGGCCAATGCCTCACTCAGCGACCGCGTTGCCCAATCTGCCAACTCCAGAGAGAAGTCGCGAGTCCTGTTGGAGACTGCTACGTCTCTAGCCTCCGACACCAAGAGACAGCTCTCACAGTTCAAGGACATGGAAGACCTGTACAACAGCCATGTGAAGACCCTGGCTGGACTGCAGGAGAAGATCGATGGCCTCAATGAACAAATGGATTACTATCTTAAAGAAATCAAGATCAAAACTGACAGATATCAATCATGCACTTCATAATCAATAAGAAATCAGCTGTTTTATGCAGTACCCCAAGTATTGAGTTGTAATATAGTGGAGTCAGAACTATTTTTACACAAGTAGACACTATATCTGTTTCAACCTACCTCAATGCAAATCTTTGTTAGTTTGAAAGAGAACAATGATACTCCGAGTGTCACCAAACAGGCAAAAGGTACAGTTGTTAGATTTTTTTTGTGCACAACTAACTTTCTTACATGCGCAGAAAACATGCGCACACATTGAAATTATTATGGTCCTATCTTACTCCGAGACTCTGAACAGAAGTTCTAGATTTGTATTTTTCTCACTGGCAAAAGTCAAGGTTCTGCAACTAGGGTTCTCAAAAACCGATATCAGAATTTGAGTCCTACAGAATGAAAGACAGCAGTTTAGGCAGTGGTGGCTGCAGTTGTTGTGCCATCGATGATGATGATGATGATGATATACCTATGCTTAATATAGTATGTACAATGGGATGTACACAATTTCATGACTTCCTAAACTGAATATATTAGTGTGTTGAATAAAATTCAAAATGGTGCCTTTTACTTCCCATGTCTTGGTTCAGTTCACTTAATTTTTATATGTTGTTACTTGCCTTATTAAAATTTCAAGTAATCCATTTCTATTACTTTTAAATGATTTTTTTTGGAAATGCCAGTTTGTCCTATTTTTACATTTGGTCCACCTTCCTGAATTTGTACTGTACTCCATTTTTACAGCTTACTCTATTTTTGCATTACTTTTTCTTGTTTGTGAGTTGCTTATTTCTCCTTTTTTATAATTGTTTAAATTTCATTCCTAAATCTCCGGTTTATTCCATTTTTCAACTTTAAATTTTTTGTTTTTGAATTACCAATTTGTTTATTGCTCATTTTGCCTTCCCAATTTCCCAGGTTACTCCATTTTTATTTAACTTCTTTTAGATTCTTGTTTTTTTTTGTATTTCTGATTTGTTCCATTTCCACAGCTGGCCAAATTTTCAGTTTACTCCATTTTACTATTTATCTTATTCTTGCTGTTTTGCATCCAGGGTGATGTGAATTACTGTCAAATGTCCAATCTACAAAAGCGAGTAGGAATAAAAGCGAGCGGAAACTCATAGTGGATATCCTAGCTATGTTTACTGGAGCAAAACATGAAATTTTAGATAATTCGTCATTATCACATTTAGGGTCAAAGCTACCCGGCGACAAAATATTGATAACACTTCACAGTACAAAAAAATATGGAACCCAAGGAGATAAAATTTTCAATGAATGGTGAATTGTTAATGTCAAATATTCATTTTATATAACAACTCCATTTATGAAAAACTTTTAACATCAATTGTTTATGCCTCAGATATTTGAGACAATGTCTATATATTACATTCAAGATAAATTTTAAATGTATACCCACAAAAGACACACATAAGTTCGCACTTACACATGCCGCATGTGACTTACAACATAAAAACCCAAATCTCAAATGATCATAAGCCATGCAACACTTGCCGACCTTTCCTGAAACAGGAGTGACATTGGTCAAGTGAACCATTTTTTGCAGTATGGGTGGTCAGACGCATAATGGCCTATAAGTTAAGGAACAAAGACTCAAAAAGGAAAATCAGCAAACTTTAAAAATGGAGTAAACTGGCAATCCTGAACTTTAAAAATGGAGTAAACTGGCAATCTTGGACCGGTCCGTAGTCCAGTGGCAACACTTCGGACTCGTAAATGGAAGGTTGTGGATTCGGATCCCGGCGGAACACAAAAAATATACCATTTGTATTTCGAATGTGCTCTTCGCTGAGTTGAAAAATTCATAAACCTTTACCAAAGACCGGTCAGTGAAAGGTCCATCCAACCTTACAACAACTGGGTCTTGCTTGAGAATTGGCGCTTTCTACAGCGACGACCAAGCTCGCAGAGGGCTCTTGAGGTGTGATACACACAAAAACAGGGCTCACCAAATAAATCATCCTAATATTATTATATTATTAATCCACAAAGAGAGATTTTTTTAGTAAAAATGGAGAAAAACTTTAAGTCAAAGAAAATGGAAAATACACAAATTTGAAAATAGTTTTTTTTTGTTGACTACCTAACAAAAGATTTATTTGCCTCTTCCTGGCCCGGCCGTATAACATAACAATTTTGTTTATGGAATCTGTGTAAGGTACCAAACACTCAAAGTGACATTGTTTCTTTTATCCATTTTTTTGTTCAGGCGATGTTTTGAGTATGTAAGTACGCAATGTACTCAGGGCACCTTAGCAACCAGTAATAAAATATTTTTAGCATTCTCCCTAGCATGTCATTTCGTATTCTTTTCGCTATAAACATCATAATTAAAGATCAATATAGCAAATAGGTTGTTGGCTTTCAAGAATTTTTTATATTTTTTATTTTACTTTTCTATCAAACCACTGTCAATTGTTATATGTAATTTTAATCCTAAAGGCCATATGATTCGTTTAGAACCGAAGGCAGCAATCTTGGTTCCTTTTCCAAAAATGAGATAAACATATGGAAATGATGAGAAAATTATTCTCTTAGATTCAACATATTTATGTCATATTGGAAAAAAATCTAGATCGTCTCTTTTGGTTCTATTAGTCATACAGGTCTATAGGTATATTTAGTAAATTATATTAATTCATTAAATTTTACTCCTAAACTTTTGTAGAATCAAAAGACAGCAATGTAGGACATTTTCAAAAATGAGATAAATATATGGAAATATATAGTATCATTTCCATATGTTTATATTATTTTTGAAAAAAAAAAAAATCCTACATTGCCGTCTGTGATTCTATATGTCTCATTATATTTTTTAATGCTTAGCTCTAAAAGTAGAACTAAATGTTTGTAATAGAGTAAAACTTCTCGTGTGCCTTAAATAGTTTTAAGAAGTTAGACATAGATGCTGATTTAGTTTTTAAATGTAAACCTAAGAATGTAATTATTATATAAGCACGGAATCGAACCATCTCGGTTTGGGTCTCCGATAAAATCGTGACAATATTCAAAACTAGTTTTTTTTCTCTGCGGACAACATCACCGCAGTGGTTAAACCTTATAATAAAGACTAATAAGTTTTGGCAAAGTACTAAATGCTTTGGATTTTTACTTATCTGAAATGATTTTTAACTACAGAAGGCCTTGAAACGTAAGTTAGATACAGAATCACGTACTAGAACTGGTTTTAATGATCGGCTCTTCTGGAAATTGGGAAAATCCCACATTGCCTACCCACGTGTGGAATGCTGTGCACGCCCCTGCATCACAGGTCTGTGTGACTAGGGTCCTTAGCGACCAATTATAAAATATTGGTTGTAAGTCCTACATTTTCTCTTTCTCTTTCCATGATAAATGCATTTAGACTTTTTAAAGTTTGTGTATTCACACAGTGAAAATTCATTTTTATAAATAATTATAAAAAATTATAAAAAACACAGAGTTTTATTTTCACAAATTGAGTTTTTATTTCCACCTCAAGTACTTTCGACTTATTCACGTCATTATCAAGAGTATCCTCTTGATAATGACGTGAATAAGTCGAAAGTACTTGAGGTGGAAATAAAAACTCAATTTGTGAAAATAAAACTGTGTTTTTTATAATTTTTTATAATTATTTATATAAATGCATTTATTTCTTTAGTCATAAGCATTTTTTATATGTTTGATATTTTATCTATTTTGTACAAGTTTTCTTACAACATTAATTTGCTAATTATTGGAGAACATTGATGTATAATTTAGTGGACTAGAAACTTGTATACGGCAAAGAAGCATTTTACAGTTCATAGCTGTCAGCTAGTCCTGTCAAATACTAGAGAATTGTGAACATGCAAAAGAAAGAACTCTTCCCTTGTAATTTTTTTTTAATAAATGTTATTTCAGCTTAACACATTTTTTTTAAATAAATTGATTTGCTTTTAAATAGGTCAGAAATGTCAGGGGGATAACATTGCAATATTCTTGCTTCTCTGTTTAGAGCAGAGGTTCCCAAACTTTTTTTTCTCATAGACCACTTCCAAAATTTTGCTGGTTTCCTTTTGACTCCCTAGATTATTTCGGTTCCAGTTACGGATATGGATATTTTGAGATTTATTTTGGATATCCGACACCGTCAAAATCACTGATGATGGGGGGGTGGTCAAGGGTTTTTATAAATGTTCGTGGACCCCCTCTTACTACTTGTGGACCCTCATTTTTATGCCACGCCAATGTAGCCCCTGTCGAGTACCCTGTGGACCCTTGGGGGCCATCTGCACCACTTTAGGAATCACTGGTTTAGAGTGTACTCACACTGAGAGCATTTTTGTTATCTTTCTTACTAAGGACACAAATTGTCTTAATGTAACTTGAAATGGATAAAGCATCTATTTGTATTTAAACAATGTCCAGTCCACTATAATTATAATAGCCTACGATCTCTAGAGACACCTTTGTGTGTTGATCAACGATGAACTGTGAGTGTCACTCGAGGACCTTGGTTACGACAACAGCAAAGCATTGGGAGTAAAGTAATTTCTCCAAAAATGGTTCATCCAATATCCAAATTTGTAAATCAATGTTAATTTGTAAACGACCGTAATTTCAGTTTAAATTCAATCTTAAGTTTACCTTTACATTCGTTACATTGAGCTGATGCGATGCTATGTTTAATATTAAGTTTTCATTTTTCACTTAACGAGATCTAAGTTTTTCCAAAGATTTATTTATTCGAAAGCTATAACTTGTAGCCAGTAAGTTAAACAGATATATATTTTTAAGAAAGATGAATGTTTCAGATGTTTCCCATTCTTCTTTTAGTTCCACACCTTTCAAAGACCGTCATGGCTATTTATACTTTGGAAGCTACCGCTCTAAACAGATTTTATGTATGAAAGGTTGATTTCAATAAAGCACGAATTACCGATACATTCAACTGCAACATATGGAGCATGCAAACTATGCAATCTATATCTATAAAGAAGGATGTGTGTATGTATGTATGTATGTATGTATGTATGTATGTATGTATGTCCCCTATAGACTCATAAACCGCTCATCCGATTTTGACGAAATTTTCAGGAAACATGTAACATATTCTTAGAACGAATCCTGTGAAGTTTGATGGTGATCAAATAAACAGTGGTTCTCAATTCTCGATATTTCAGCAACGAGGTCGGTAAATTTTGAAACCACCCAATAGAAGAAGACCATTATATTCAACTACAATACATAATCTTAGTTGCAAATATACATTTACATTAAAGATTCATATAAAATGCATGCTCACAAGTAGACACATGTAAGTTCACGCTTACAAATGCTGCATGTGTACCCACTCATAATTTAAAATCCAAATCTAAAATGAACAACCCAGTAACTTTTACTTTACGCCAACTTGAAATGGATGTTATTCAGCTCCTGAGTGGCTTGACACTCATTTCTTATGAAGGCTGAGTAAGCCTTGCCGGTATTTTATTTTGGGTTTAAAATAAACACTGAAACGGGAAATAATTTCTGACAACTTCGGTGGGATTCTAACTCGAGATCTCGGCATGGAATGCAATCTATCTATCTATATCTATAAAGAAGGATGTGTGTATGTATGTATGTATGTATGTATGTATGTATGTATGTGTGTTCCCTATACTCATAAACCGCTGATCCGATTTTGACGAAATTTTCAGGAAACATGTAACATATTTTTAGAATGAATCCTGTGAAGTTTGATGGTGATCAAATAAACAATGGTTCTCAATTCTCAATATTTCAGCAACGAGGTCGGTAAATTTTGAAACCACCCAATAGAAGAAGACCATTATATTCAACTACAATACATAATCTTAGTTGCAAATATACATTTACATTAAAGATTCATATAAAATGCATGCTCACAAGTAGACACATGTAAGTCCACGCTTACAAATGCTGCATGTGTACCTACTCATAATTTAAAATCCAAATCTAAAATGAACAACCCAGTAACTTTTACTTTACGCCAACTTGAAATGGATGTTATTCAGCTCCTGAGTGGCTTGACACTCATTTCTTATGAAGGCTGAGTAAGCCTTGCCGGTATTTTATTTTGGGTTAGAAATAAACACTGAAACGAGAAATAATTTCTGACAACTTCAGTGGGATTCTAACTCGAGATCTCGGCATGGAATGCAGTTACTCTACCAACTAAGCTATAGACCGGACTTTTTACAAATATGGTGGATCGATATCGGTTTGGTTAGGGGTAAGCAACCTGCGGCTCACCAGCCACATGCGGCTCTTTGGGTGTGAAGTTACGGCTCTTTAGCTTCATACGCAAATATAAAAAAAACACAGAATTATACTTCTGATCGAAAAAAACTAAATCGTTCTGAATCGATTAACGATCTCTCCGCAACTTGTACTCGCTTTTCACCCCCCACCCTCCCCCCGCCCCATCGACGCTATTTATTGTTGGCAAAAAAACATTTGTGGCTCTTTACAAATCCAAATCCAAAATAAGATATGTATCATTTGAGATTCACATCAAATGCATTCCCATAAGCAGACACGCATAATTTCGCGCTCACACATACCGCATGTGGAACTACAATATAACAACCCAATCTTAAATGAACATAAGCCCTGCAACTCTTGCCGACCTTCCCTGAAACAGGGGCGACATTGGCAAAGTGAACCATTTTTTACAGTATGGGTGGTCAGCCTCATACCAACCTATAAGTCAAGGACAAACTTTGAATTTGTAAATTGTAATTTTTGGCTCTTCCGACTCAAAAGGTTGCCGACCCCTGGCCTAGACAAAAGTTCCAAATTAAAAAATGTTATTCAAGTATTCCAAGTTGAATTTTAGAAATGTTAGAAAGCTTTTATATCCCGCACTTATAAAAAATACGATAAAAGAAAGTTCGTAGGTCACAACTAGAAGACCATATTGAAATATATTATTATTATTAAAACCTTTTATTGAAACATACTTTTAATTAAAATATACATAATATAGTTGTTTTTTCAGAAAACGCATTTCTGTAAAATTATATACTCACCACAAATTTAAAGATCGTTTTTTTCTCGGCGGTTAAACGTCTTTCTTCTATGTGACAATGGTCCAAACAACCAAGATAAACAAAATGTTTGCCTTTTACCTAACCCGGCCGTGCGACTTACAATTTTGTTGTCAATAGAAAATGTTCCGTGTGCACTACCTAAAACTTTCACTTATTGAAATAATGGATAGAGCACATTTTAAATGTGGGGAAAAAATGTGAATTCACTTGGCCGGGATAAAGACAGGACAGGGTGTCAAAAATTCAACATAAATTAAACACTTTTATGGAGATAGTTGAAAAAACACTTAAGTGCATCATATTGTGTGAAGCATTTTCCGCATACTGATTGATGATTTTTTTTATCTTAAATATAAATGGAGCACCGCAATCGATTTTCCCTATGCTTGGCTCTGGCTGCTTAACAGTTGTACCTAGACCTTTTTTTTAGAAAACGTGAAGATTAACCTAGAGATAAATTGTGTGAAGCTTGATTCCGATTAGCACACTTTTTTTTTTGATCCTGTTGTTTCCTCTTTTATCTGTAGAAAAAAATTGATACCACATGCCCAAATGGCGTAGTGAAACACGCCGGGTACTGCTAGTATCTTATAAAATGTGTTTCATTTCAAAATGAAGATTTGAACGTTGACAATGATTTTAAGAAGACTAGAGGGTTGTTTCTTTTAATGTATTTTTTAAAATATATTTTTTAAATGTTATAATTTATTGTTTACTTACAATATAATTTTAATGAGCTTAATGAATCTTGCCTTTTCTTTACCTTTATCTTGTATATTTTAAGTTATTCTATACCTATATATTTTGTGCTCTATATATTTTTATTACTTATATTATAATGAGTTTTTTTGTAAATTTAAAACAGTTCTTTCTTCAACTTTAGTAATGAAGGCCACCCATTCAAAATTTATCTTGGCTCGATGACATCACAAATTGTCTATAATCTCTTTACAATAATCTAAGGTTCAAAGATATATTAATGAGATTAATATTAAATGTATTATGCTCTCACAATCAGCGGTTGCCACTGGAGAGTTACTTTCCAGAATCTGTTGCCGTGGTCTATTAGAGCTGGAACTTCTGGATTCTTCGGCCATGTCTGCAATGGGCTTCTTTAGCATTATCAACATCATTTCACATCATCATCTTGCTGAAGAAGCCCATGGCAGATATGGTCAAAACGTCCGGAAGCTACAGCTCTGATAAACTACGGCAACAGATCCCAGAAAGCAACTCTCCGGAGGCAGTACATAGTTTTTCAGGGTATTTCAAGCTACCTGCATAATATTGTATTGAACTGTATGTTCTGTCTTTAGTGTAATATTTTATTTTGTATAGTAAACAGCACCAGAATTACAGTAATGGTCTTGTCAGATTTTTAGTTGCACGATTCCTGTGCAACTGTCCAATCACAATTTGTTCGTAACCTTGCTGAGTGACGTCACATTTTTCCTGGACTGCATTATAGTGATTTTGAATAAGATAATATTTTACTAAATCTTTGGTTGGTATGACTTTACAAACTCTTATAATATGTGCCATGGGTTTTGTTCGGCTAATATTTTATAATTATTTTACAATTCAATCATTTTTGGAATCCTGTTTTTTTATTATAACAGAAATGTATGTATGCATGTTACAGATTTTTACAATTTGATGCTTTTTTACTTAAGTATACATTTTTTTTAAATAAAAATTAACCCACAATTACTGTTTTATTTTAATTTTAAGTCTTCTTGAATATTTTCTGAAATCAAATATATCTCTTCTCCAAAGGTTGAGTGCCCACATTCTGAGCAGAAAGCCTGGCTTTGAATCTGGATGGTCCCACATGTTTTTCTATTATATTCAGACATTCATAAAGAGAAGACCAAACCTTGATGACACAATGCAACAGGATCCTATGGAGAAATGGCCTGGTTGAAGATAATATACGGAACAGAAGAGTATACAACCATAGGATGGGAAAAACTGACCCCAATGGTTGCAACAGTGCCACAAAGAAGAAGAAGACATTCTAGCTTGTTCCAAATTTGAACATTTTGGAGTATATTTTTGATGATAACCTTTGTTATACAATCACTTTGACACAATTTTTTACTTTTTCTAAATATGATCTTTGACTTAACACTGATAAAAGCTGACATCTTAGACCCGTCTGCGGTCTAGTGGCTAACACTTCTCACTACTTATCAGAAGAGAACTAGAGAAACGAGGTGGCTTAATATGGATGATTTATTTGGTGAGCGCTGTTTTTGCTTGAATCACAAAATTCAAGAGCCCACGGCGAGCTTGGTTGGTTCCATAAAAAGCGCTTATTCTCAATAGAATTCATGATATTTCATGAATTCATGATTTAGTTTTTTTTAATGTCCATGTTTATATTATTGTTTATTGATTTAAAAAATGTAATTTGTGATGTATTTTCCTTGACTTATAGGTTGGTATGCGGCTGACCACCCATACTGTAAAAAAAGGTTCACTTTGCCAATGTCACCCCTGTTTCAGGGAAGGACGGCAAGAGTTGCAGGGCTTATGTTCATTTGAGATTGGGTTTTTATATCCTAGATCCACATGCGGCATGTGTTAGCGCGAAATTATACATGTCTGCTTGTGGGAATGCATTTAATATAAATCTTAAATTATATATATCTTTGCAGCTTAGATTAGATATAAAAGTTTTATTGAAGCAAATACATGGCTCATCCACCACCTAAACTAAAATCCCTATGCAAAAATAGGAATGATCCATGAATCAAAAATGAATTCAATATTATTGAATAAAACTGTTAATAGAAGTTTTAGGCTTACACTGCCGGTGGTTGACAATGGAAAATTGTTTTCCTGGATCTGTTGCCGTGGTCTGCAACTGGAGCTTCTGGACATTTCGCCCTTTATCTGTGATGGGCTTTTTCTGGATCAGTTGCCGTGGTCTGCAACTGGAGCTTCTGGACATTTCGCCCTTTATCTGTGATGGGCTTTTTCTGGATCAGTTGCCGTGGTCTGCAACTGGAGCTTCTGGACATTTCGCCCTTTATCTGTGATGGGCTTTTTCTGGATCAGTTGCCGTGGTCTGCAACTGGAGCTTCTGGACATTTCGCCCTTTATCTGTGATGGGCTTTTCCTGGATCTGTTGCCGTGGTCTGCAACTGGAGCTTCTGGACATTTCGCCCTTAATCTGTGATGGGCTTTTCCTAGATCTGTTGCCGTGGTCTGCAACTGAAGCTTCTGGACATTTCGCCCTTTATCTGTGATGGGCTTTTCCTGGATCTGTTGCCGTGGTCTGCAACTGGAGCTTCTGGACATTTCGCTCTTTATCTGTGATGGGCTTTTCCTGGATCTGTTGCCGTGGTCTGCAACTGGAGCTTCTGGACATTTCGCCCTTTATCTGTGATGGGCTTTTTCAGCGTGAAGATCATTTGATGATGATGTTGATACAACTGTTAAACATCATCTTTATGCTGAAGAAGACTATCACAGACATGGGTGAATCTTCTGGATGCTCCAATTCCTATAGATCACAGCAACAGATCCCGGAAAACAACCCTCTAGTGTAAACCGTCAGCTGAGTAAGCCAGAAACTTCGGTAAATACTATTAATGATTACCTAATGTAACCGAAATTACTTCTACGCTTCTTCTTCTTCATTCACTATTCTAAATATGTATTACTTTTCACTTACATCTTGCTAAGGTTTCCATGTGTTAAATGTGCATATATATGTATGTGTGTACACACGTATCTGTGCACTTATGTACCTATGTGTTTATTTACTAACATACACCAGGCGCATGCATAGGGAAGAGGCAAATACATGTCATAAAAAATATTTTGCCCCATTTTCTTGAAAATAACACATTTTCATGCTAACCATAACTCATATTTAGCCAAAAATTGAATTTTTAAATCTCAAGTTCAAGGTTAAATGTACATCTTATCAAATTTTGCCTACCTTATGGATACATGTGCCTGTATGGAATGCACGCCTCTGCTTTACACTTGATTTTGTTTTATGAATCAACAATTGAAAATTTACTGGTCTTTTATTAAATTGTTTTTTTCCAAAATAAAACAAAAGTTCTTGTAGTAAACTGTACATTTGATTGTCCGCAGATGGGTGTACTTGGAGCCCATCCTGTCGCTGGAGCGGCTGCAGGGGGAGTTCCCCCAGGTGGACCGGGACTTCAGGCACGTGATGCTGCTGCTGCAGAGCTCCCCCCGGCCCGCAGCGCTGGCCCGGCTGCCGGCTCTGCCCGCGCAGCTGGCCACCCTCAAGGAGCGCCTCCACACTTGCCAGGCCACCCTGCAGCAGTACATCGCTGTGAGTCTAATGTTTACAAGGCTTTTAGATGGAGGAATTAACTGGGTATATTTTTAAGGATTTGGTGGTTTACACAGTGAAAGTCCATTGTATATTAATCAAATTACTTAAACAAAGTTCCAATTCACTTTTTACAATTTTATTTCTGTCTAGCACTTTCGCCTACAAGGCATCAACAGGACCATCAACCAAGATTGTCCTGATGATGCCTTGTAGGCGAAAGTGCTATATACAGAAATAAAATTGTAAAAAGTGAATTGGATATTTTTTTGTACATAAATTTGTGAAGAGGTTATTCTTCAGACTAAGGTTTTTTAAATTTGAACTTTGTATTCTGTATTATTATTAATTTTTTTTTAAATAGATTTGTGAAGACGAATGCAATTCACCAAAGTATTTTGCCTGGCCTGTTGTCTTCATGCAAAAGCAGAAGCTTGTGTGCATGCAATGGCATCTGTTGAACCAGGGTCGAAGTTATAGTCAAATGGGCCAGACGTGATTCGAACCAACGTTATTCTGTTCCAAATACGTTAGTCTAACAAGCGACTTGACCCCCGTGCCCATATCACCGTTTTGGAGTTTATATATATTGTTATTATTTGTTGATTTTAAAAATGTAATTTGTTGTGTATGTTGTTTGACTTATAGGCTGGTATGCAACTGACCACGTATACTGTAAAAGAAAATGATTCACTTTGCTAATGTCAACCCTGTTTCAAGGAAGGTCGGCAAGAGTTGCAGTGTGTATGTTTAGTTGAAATTTGGGTTTTTATGTTAAACAATTCATCAACCTATTTGTGCCTGGCCAGGAACAGGTATTAACATCATCAATTATGAATTCATCAATTTATTTTTACCGAATTACTAATTAATAAGTACTCAATGCCATCTGTTGAACCAGGGTTAAAGTTATAATAATAATTGGGCAATTTTTATAAAGCGCCGTTTAGTGGCACTAGCCACCCCAAGGGCGCTTAGATTATGGTCTTCAGGAGACGACGGGTTTTGAACTTGCACGTGTTTTAAAAAAATGCTTATTCAAGTGCCTACGCCTTACCTCTAGAACCGTGATGGGAAAACTACAGCCCGCGGGCCATCTCCGGCCCACTAAAGTATTTAATCCGGCCCGCCCATGGTCCTTTGACAAGAATAATATATGGCCTGCGAAAATTATATTTTGACGGTCCACAAGTATAAAGTAGGATTTTTCCTATAATTCTGGTCCTCCTCTGAAATTTCTTAAACTTTCTGGCCTTCCATTAAGAAAGTTTGCCCACCGCTGATCTAGACCATAGAATTGGCAAGTTGACTGGGTATGTTCGAACCTTTCTTGTACCTTTACTTGTGTCAGAAGGATACACAGCATATTGATACTTATACTGTTACTGTAACTCTATCGCCATTCCGTTAGGGGTAGCCACCTTTTTCATACAATTCCTTCATGTACAGTCACTCTGTATATCTCAATCTTTCACAATTTGAAAAATCTGATCCAGCCATAGCTTCATCCTATGAAAGGAGTTAAAATAATTAAAATTTACAATTGAGATCATATGAAAATATTAATTATTAGAAGT
Organism: Agapetus fuscipes; assembly: GCA_951799405.1. Lineage (NCBI taxonomy): Eukaryota > Metazoa > Arthropoda > Insecta > Trichoptera > Glossosomatidae > Agapetus > Agapetus fuscipes. Next base: position 10,039,167 of record OX637339.1, read on the forward strand.
TAGTAAGCACTTAAATCCAACATTTAACATTACTCTGTTCCAGGAAAAGCGCACTTCATTCCCTCGCTTCTTTTTCCTGAGTGACGACGACCTTCTAGAACTTTTGGGTCAGGCGCGCGCGACGTCGGCGACGCGTGATCAAGTTTTACGCACGCACATACGTAAACTGTTTCCGGGGGCTTCAGGAGCAAGACTGGGGCCCCACGGGGCTTCCATCACGGCTCTCACAAGCCATTATGGAGAAGCCTTAGCGCTAGATACTCCAGTGGATATTGATGCACCAGTTGAGGTAACTTATTTGCAAATTATAATTTATTTTAAACTTAATGGATTCCGAAAATTCATAATATCCATCGGCTATGTGACATCACCCATAGTTGCAATTTCTTACAGTTTTTTTCGTATCATATTTCAGGTATGGCTGAGGAATCTGGAGTCCCAGATGAAGCAATCTCTTCACACTTGTATCATGCAGTGCATTTCAAACAAAGACCTACAAGACACTTTAACAGCCCCGACACAAGTCCTGTGCCTCTCACAAAATATCCGCTTCACATCATCCGTGGAGCAAGCCCTGGTCTCCCGAGGACTTCACGCCATCCTGGAAGGCCTCCAGAAGGATCTGGCTGCTTTTGTGAAGGCAGGACTGGTTGGAGAAGAGGATGGAAGGCGAGGGAAGGTGCAGGCGTTGGTGCTGCAGATAAGGCATCAGATTTCAGTAGTGGAAGAGTTAATACAGGCTAAAGCTAGCTCGTTGGATCATTGGAGCTGGCAGAAACAATTGAGGTAAACTTGATCATGTTCATGTTTTCTGAAAAAATATTTTTAAGGGTTTTCGGTGTCGCAACTAAGCTGCACGTATAGTTCAAATTCTTACAGCATTGACCCCAAATGTGCCTTTAATAAATTGTTCATTTCAGAATGTCCACAGATGTGTCGTGTGTATAGTCTATGTATTTTCATAGGTAACGGGGCCGACCTTACGCCAACGGCTTCACTTTCAGTTGGAGTTTCCCAGCTCGCGAGGAGGCTGATTCAAACAATAATTCTTGATGGGGGCTGAACCTTAGCCCTCTGGCATAGAACGCAAACAATCTATTTTACCAACTGTGTTATCAACCTGATATTTTCATTAACCTAAGATTTTACAAAATACAGTCGCAGTGTTTCCCATTTTTTAAATATATTTTCACAATGATACAGCGTTATTCTTTTGTGCAACACTCCATTTTCAATGCTTGATTTGGAGATATATAAATAATGTATATTTGATTTGGAGGTTATGTTTCAGATTGTACGTAGAGAACCGCACTAACATTGTGTCACGTATGGGTCTGGCGAGCCTGCCCTACACTTACGAGTACTTGGGAGAAGACACGGCCTCTCTAGTGCGCACACATCTCACTGACCAGTGCTTTTTGCTTCTGACACAGGTGACAGCCTCAAATCTCATACCTACTCACAACACATTTATCATTCCATTTTTCATGTCCAGCTTCCACAGACCACGGCAACAGATCCCGGAAAATATCTCTCCAGCATCATCAGTCGACCGTGTCAGCCTAAAACTCCTGTTCACATTTATCATTTGTAGCAAATAAGTACATTTGAAAAAATAAAAGAATGCTTCATGATAACAAAATTTGACTCTCATTTGTTTTAGTTTCACTGTCTTGCATGCAATTCTTTTAAAATATGTTGATCTTTGGTTGGTTTTCTAGGCTCTGCACTTGGGACAGGCTGGAAATCCTTTTGGTCCAGCCGGAACAGGGAAAACTGAATCTGTGAAGGCGCTGGGAGGATTACTGGGAAGATTGGTTCTCGTTTTCAACTGTGATGAGGTAAGCACTCGGCATAGACGAACCAGGCAGAATGCGTGTACCGTGTTTATTTGGTGTTACACACCATACAGTATTATATAGATAGTTCGCTGCCTCAGTTCTTGTTGATCGTATACGCCATGGGTCGGCAACCTGCGGCCCGCGGGCCGCATGCGGCCCTTGAGGCGTCTTGGTGCGGCCCGCAACGCACGTGCCGGAAAACTACAAATTGATTTTCAGTAAATGACAAAATAAAAGCATTTATCAAGAAATTTAAAATTGTAAAAATGAGCGTATTGAATGAGAACCTAAACGAATCGTGGGATTCCCAAATTGCATTGGCGGGGATTCTACAATATGAGATTTATTTTGGGGGGTAGAATTAATAGTGAATTTGGGGGTAATTTTCATTTGTAGTTCGTACGTCAATTGATTAATGTTTACGATGCATGACTCACAAGAGGGTCCCAGCGGCCGTGGCAGGGGAGGGGGGGGTGGGGGTTGCTAGTCAGCATTTGCTGAAATGATGACTATTAGATCCGCCACTGCCCAAGTGCGGCCCGCACTAAATCCCACGTAAAATATTTGGCCCTTTTACAACAAAAGGTTGCCAACCCCTGGTATACGCCATTGAGAAAATTTTACATGAGCAATGTTTGCATATGTACTGGATCAATGTGTCTTATGAAAACAAGAAATTTATTTGAAAAACATGTAAAAGAACTCTCACATTATCGAGTTTAACGGTTTTTCTTAGCTCAGATTGTGTAGAATTTGATTCATAAGACAACTTCATGAAAAAGTCATATTTGACAAGATTGGCGTATACAATAAACAAGAACTGAGGGAGCGAGTTGCCAACATGGCTATGACAGGAGTGTCATTCTAACAGTAGGTAATGCCTGTGAGGGCTTGCTATCTTGTGTTACAATTTTTGTTACTTACATTTATGTACTTAAATCATTGTTATTTTAAATAGACTTGTGAAGAGGAATGTAATCATCAACCCATTTTGTCTGGCCAGAAACAGGTAACAACATAATCAATTACTAATGAATTACTAATTATTCGCAACTCAATGACATCTGTTGAACCAGGGTCAAAGTTATCGTCGATAGAATACAACAGGATTCAAACTTGCACTAGTTTCAGTAATGCTAATTTGAGTGCCAACGCTTTATCCCTCGACCATACCAGCGACATTAAACTACGATGTATTTTTGGGTAATGTTTGGGCACAGCGTAATGTTTTTTCTTTCGTATAAATCAATATTTTTTTCTTTTCTACCACACACAATGCAAAAGATTTAATATAAAAAATGCAATAATATAAAAATCATTTAGTCAGTGTTACGGCTGAGGGGGCCAATTCGCTGTTCTTGCCTAGCGTATTTGGAAAACACTTGGCCTGACCATAACTTCGACCCTGGTTCAACAGATGTCATTGCATGCACACAGCTGTTTCTGCTTTCGCATGAAGACATCTGGCCAAGCAAAAATAGGTTGGTGAATTGCATTCCTCTTCACAAATCTATTGAAAGAAAAATAACAATAAAAATATGACAATAGTACCTATGTATGTACAGTACTGTGTGTGGGAGACTGTAGCCTGTAATAAATGATGTGATGTATGACTTCCAGGGCATGGACATCACAACCTTCTCCCGCCTCCTGCAGGGCCTGTCCCTGGTGGGCGCCTGGGGCTGCTTTGATGAGTTTAATCGCCTGCAGCACGTCACCCTCGCGGCCGTCACCAGACCCCTGGCGGCACTGCTCTCAGCCGTTGCCAAGCATGACAAGACGGCTGACATTGATGGCAAAGAGGTAACATGGAACCCTTATTGATGATGATGATGATTTGATATAGTGCCGTTTCGTGAAAGATTGTCACTCCAAGGGCGCCCTTTTCAAGGTTGCTGCTCCCACAGCATGGAACACTATTCGTAATTGATTTATGAAAAAACTTGAGCAACTTCAGTCTGTAGTCCAGTGGCAACACTTTGGGGAAGGTTGTGGGCTTGAATCCCGGCAGAGCACAAAAATATAACATTTGTATTTTCAGATATGCTCTTCGCTGGGTTGAAAAATTCATAAAACCTTTACCAAAAACCGGTCACTAAAAGGTCCATCCAGCCTTACAGCAACTGGGTCTTTCTTGAGTATTGGCACTTTGTAGCGACGACTAAGCTCATAAGCAGCACCTCTGCGGCTCTACAACAAGTGTCATAGACCCCTAGATTCTCTGAAATCTAGGGAGTCTCCCGCACAGGATTTCTTAAAAAAAAACCATTGTCTCATCAGATTGGGCCCAAAAAATCCTTCCTTCAAGACTCATACCTAGGCCAGCTGCACGGAGTTAGGATGATGTGGGAGGTACAGGACTTACAACCTGCCACAGGTTGGTTATTAACGATCCTTTTCGTCATGACAATGTTCCCAATCCCCCCCACCTCAACCCATTTCCCAATATGAAAGTCTGACCTTGCCTGCTTAGAGGTATGTTGGCCCTCATAACTTTGTAACCATTTGGTCCTGAAATAACTACCTTTGTCAATCTTTCTAGGAATCCACTTACGTGGGATTTTTTAAGTACCAGGTCCTTGAGAAAAATATATACTACCTTGGCTGGTAGTTGTCTTGTCTCAGCCCTGTACAGTCTTGTGACATATCCATCCTTTGAGATGTCATCCAATAGTCCTTACGCCGGCGTGCCTAGAGAGTGATTTAATTTTTACCTCCATTTTAAACTAGGGGCAAAGATCTCAGTGCTGTAATGCATAATTCTCTGGGGAACACATAGTGTAGGTACTGTGGTTGAATCCATTCAAAGTCCTGTATTTTAATCACAGAAATTCAGATACTGGGTGTTCCTTTTCCTTCTTCACTGGGCTTAATGCAATTTATTTTCAATAAAAAGTGTCTCTCATCCAAAGTTCGCTCTTACCCGATCTCCCTTGCCAGTAGACATTGTGGTTAATTGTTAATAATTTATGTTCACAGTGCAATGTAAATGTTGGCTGTGGGGTGTTTGCCACTATGAACCCTGCAGTGGCGGGCTACGGAGGCAGGCGCGCCCTTCCTGGAGCCCTCGCCCCGCTGCTGCGCCCCTGCGCCATGTGGCGGCCCCTGCCTGTAGATATTGCGGGGGCCCTGCTGGCCGCTCAGGGATTCTCAGACCCCAAACAGGTGGCTGAGAAGCTGGTCACCTGCACCAATATGGCAAGGTATCATTCTTTCTTTGTTTCAACCTTCATGTATATATAATGTTTATTCTCTTAAAGTTTTTGATCTTTAAATGGTCTCAAAGCATTTGAAATGTGGTAGCACCGAAGTACATAAATACATTGACTAACTCTCCAAAAAATTCTCCAGGGCATGACCTACGAAGATACATAAAAGCTGTTTTGGTTGTATTTGAGTAAATTTCTCTGTATACTTTTTATTAGTTTCTCTTAATATTCAATAAACTAAAAGTGTCCTTTTTCAAATAACTATAAAGAAATCTTTTTTCTTTATTTTTACTGTTGTAAAAATTACAAATTACAAACCTTTTTGGTCCTTAGACCATCGTCAGGTGTACAGTTTTCTTTAAATGTATGTACACAATCAGAGACACATATAAGTTTGCGCTTACATTATATGCTGTATGTGCACTTACAAAGTAAATAAATTGTACAGTGGACTGCACAGGACTTTATAGCACAAAATACGGTCATGTTTAGGTCATAGCCAATTTTCATAACAAAACATTTAGTTGTGTGTAAGTAATGAAGCTAATCTTTTTAAGCAATCGTCTTTTTGCAGTATTATCATTGATCCCGTTTGTATCAAAACTAAGACTTTGTTTGGTGGGTACCTATACTTTTCATTGATATTTTGGAAAGTTATGATTGATTATCAAATGGGTACAACTTACTATTGTAAGACTCGTAGCCTAGTATTTTATATTAGGCGTTTTAGTACCAAGAATATTACAATTATTTTTGTATTAAAATTTGTCGCTTTGTATGATGGCTACACCTTATAATATTTATTTGAAAAAAGTAATGATTAATGTATGTAGGTATATATAAGAGCTTTTAATTGTAGAACATTATTTTTTAGTTAACCCGTTCTCTGCCGGGAAAATTTAAAATATTGTTTTCTCTTGTATGGCAACCCCCAAAAAAAAGAGTATTAAGAGGCAATGCTTCTTGTTGAAATATAGCAATTGATTGAGCAAATTGTTATGTAGGTTTATTTATGGGTATTAGACGTTTTGCTACCAAAAATATTACAATAATTTTTTGTATGAAAATTTGTCACTTTGTATGGTGGCTATACTTTATAATAAAAAAAAAAAATAATGATTCATATATATAGGTATACTTAAAAGCTTTTCAACTGTAGAACATTATTTTTTAGTTAACCCTTTCTCTGCCGAGAAATTTTAAATTATTTTTTTCTCTTGTATGGCAACCCCCAAAACAAAGTAAATTATGAGGCAATGGTTATTGTTGTTACATAGCAGTATTATAATGACGATTATGCAGAAAAAATAAAGAAAATCGTAGGAGTCGTTTTTGAGAAAATCTCATTTGAAACTTTCAGCTGTTCGGAAGCCATATTGAATTTTCTAAAATTTGAAAAATGTTGCACTATGAATTATAGTGATAAAAAAGTCTTTTCTGATAAAGTTAAGAAATATTAAAGTTTTTTGCGTTCTGATGGGTTTTTGTAGCCTTTTAATTTCAATTTTTGATATCATGTAAACGGCACTTTATGTTTTTATTTTCAAAACGTTTATTTAATTTTTATATAGAATTTAATGTTACGTATAAAATTGTAGAACATATCTTTTTGGTCAACGCTTTCACTTCTGGGAAAATCACAATTGTTTATTTTTTTCATATGGCAACTCATAGACGCAGATTAGCAAAAATGTTGTCATACCTAAATTTGGTAAGAATGTATCAAGCAACTACTTTACTGAAAATTTAAAAAAAATCGTTCGAGCCGATTTTGAGAAAATCGCATTTGAAGTTTTCTCCTCTTTGGAAGCCATCTTGAATTCTCAAAATAGTGAAAAACAAATTATAGTGCAAAGAAGTTTATAAATTTTTCTTTCTTGTGAACCTAAAAAAAGTTTTACAAAATTGCGTTTTTATGGGTCTTTTTAATATTTTCGATGAAAATTTTGAGATCCATTTATAATTTTTTGTGCTCCTTGACTGATAGGTTGGTACGAGGCTGACCACCCGTGCTGTAAAAATCGGTTCACTTTTGCCAATGCCACCCCGGTTCAGGGAACGGCGGCAGGAGTTGCAAGGTTTATGTCCATGTGAGGTTTTCATTATTTGTATGCACACATGCAGAATGTGTAGGCGCGAACCTACATGTGCCTGTCTGTGGGCATGCATTTTATATGAGCCTTAAATGCTTACATATCCTTGCAGCTTAGATTATAGATTATAGATAGATATAGATAGTGTAAACGGTACTTTAAGTATTTTTTTTTTAAAAGTATTCTTTAAATTTTTGTAGAAATTAATATTGCGCGTAATATTGTAGAACATTTTTTTTTTGTCAACCCAGCCATTTCCGAGATAATCACAATCGTTTTTTTCTTTCATATGGCAACTCATAGACGCAGGTTGGGAAGAGTATTGCCATAACAAATTTTCTTCGCGACAATTTAAGCAACGACCACACTGAAATTTTAAAGAAAATCGTTAGTTCCGTTTTTGAGAAAAGTGCAATTTTATGTTTTTTTTGTATGGCAGCCATCTTGAATTTTCAGGTTGGTGCCATGCCGGTCAGCCCATCAAAATCTGTGGTTGTCAATTCTCTAAATCCAAAAATTGGTGTCTCTGCGATTAGTAGTTCCGGCTGGGACATACATACATACATACATCCATACGGACGGACGGACGGACGGACAGGTTGGACAAATTAGGTTTTTTTGCATGTCCTGGTGCAGGACAACTCATTTCCGTTGAAAACTCGTTTTTTTTTTTTCAGACGAATACAATACTTTATAACAGTCCTTCGGACTGCTATAAAGTAAAAACAACTACAATATAGTGTAACTTCTAGCCGCGTTCCCCCCGAAGGGGTCGCATGTGGCAAGTTGAACCTATTTTTTTTATAGGTAAGGGGTCTGGCCTTACGCCAACCACTTGACTTGAAGTGGAGGCTTTCCAGCTCCCGACCCTTCGGGAGCTAGTACTCATTTCTTGTGAAAGCTAAGTAAACCCTGTGAGTATTTAATTTTTGGTTTGAAATAAACACCGAAACAGATAATCATTTCTGACACTCTTGTTGGAATTCGAAACCGAGCTCTTGGTATGGAATGCAAGCACTCAACCAACTGAGTGATCAAACACTGGACACTATAATCTTATCTCCTTTGCGAGACCTGAATACATAGATTCCATTTAGTTGTTGTAATTGAACCAATACTCTTTTGAATCGCGATGCAACTTTTTCAATCGCAGGCAAAAAAAACACAATTAAGCTACACATATAGTGTATCCTCTTGCTTGCTTTATACCCGAAGAGGTCGCATGTGGCGAATCAGGGCCTATTTATTTTTACGGTAAAGGGGCCGGCCTCACACCAATAACTTTCAGTTGAAGTGGGGGTTTCCCAGCTTCCAGGGGGGCTGGTTCTCATTTCTGGGGAAGGCTAAGTACACTTTGCCGGTATTTATTTTTGGTTTTTGAAATAGACACCGAAACAGGAAATCATTTTACTTATTGACATTCTGAAGTTGTCTGGGTTGGTGTGTGAGTGAGAGGAGCTTATTTCAATGTATTTTGCATGTATTTGTTTGCCAGCTGCCTGCTGAGTCCCCAGCAGCACTATGACTGGGGCCTGCGCGCCCTGAAGAGCGTGCTGGGCAGCTGTGGAGCAGCGGTGAGGCAGCACGCGCAGCACTCGGGGCAGCTGCCCACACATCAGCAGCAGCAGGAGTACGTGCTGCGCGCCATCAGGGTTAACACCCTGCCCAGGCTCACCTATACCGACAAGGAGAGGTATATATTGCTACGATTTTAGTTGGGGGCCTTTTTTAATTTAACTGCAATTATTTATTTCACAGGGTTTGGTTCACAATTAACAACAATTGATAATCTCTGCTTAGTGGTTTTCACGGCAGTCCGTTTATATAGGTACAAAACGGATTTAAATTAAATCTAAGTTGCAAAAATATATATCATTTAAGATATCCTTGACTGATAGGTTGATATGAGGCTGACCACCCGTGCTGTAAAAATCGGTTCACTTTTGCCAATACCACCCCGGTTCAGGGAACGGCGGCAAGAGTTGTAAGGTTAATGTTCATGTGAGGTTTTGTTTATTTGTGTAGGCGCAAACCTACATGTGCCTGTCTGTGGGCATGCATTTAATATGAGCCTTAAATGTTAACATATCTTTGCAGCTTAGATTATAGATAGACAGATTCATATAAAATACATTCCCACAAGCAGACATGTATAAATTCTCGCTAACACATGTCACATGTATTATTTAGAGGGCTCTTGAGGTGTGATACACACAAAAACAGCGCTCACCAAATAAATCATCCTAATATTATTTATTATTATTATTATTTATTATGTAGGTAGACCTACAATATAAAAACCCAATCTCAAATGAACATAAGCCCTGCAGCTCTTGCCGAGCTTTCCTGAAACAGAGGTGACATTGGCAAAGTGAACCATCTTTTTACAGTGTGGGTGGTCAGCCTCATACCAACCTATAAGTCAAGGAATTTCTTGCATATTCCAGATCATTTGATCTCTAGCTCATACCAGACCACCGTTCTATGTACCTTACTACTACCATCAGAGCCAGATTGTTCTACACACTATATAGTATATAGCGTACACATGTTCAGGCGCGCGTGGGTACTTCAAATCCTAAGTTTGTAAGAATATCTTAAATTCTGTGGAATCGGAGAGCCAACCTTAACGCAATAGCCTTCGAGGCTAAAAAGAGCTTTGCTGCCTTCCTTCCTTCTACAATCCACAATCTAAGTTGCCACTTCTATCGAAGATGGGCTATCATCATAGCTATTTTCACCGTGGATGCTGCGGCTTGAAATAGCAACCTAGTGCTTTCATTGAGCCATTGTTGCAGGTTTTTCAGCCAAGATGCAAAAATATGTTGCAATTTAAAGCTCACACTTAATCCACGCCCACAGGTTCATGCAAAGTTGATTCTAACACATGGTGCGTGTGTACTAAAAAAAACAAACCTCACATGAACATAAATATAGGTTTTGGCTAAAGTGGATCAAGTTTTTACAGCATGGGGGCCAGCCTCATACAAACCTATTAGACAAGAAACATAAAAACCCAAATCTAAAATGGATATAGGCTCTGCAACTGTCACCGACCTTCCCCGATACATTGGTGACATTGCCCAAAGTGATATTTTTAAAATACTAATGGAAGTTTTTAAAGCATGGAGGATCATCCTCTTACCAACCTTTTAGTCAAAAAGCTTAGAATCACTGTTATTAGAAAAATAAGAAACATGATGTATTCAATAAATCAGAATTCACGGTGAAAATCACTTGTAACACTATTAAAATATAAATGGTTGTGTTTGACATAAAATATCTATTAGTACAGCGTATAACATGAGTAATTATTACATTTGATGTCCCTAATGGTGACAGATAATGGATGTCCCTAATGAGGTTACCCTCCCTTCCATGTACCTACACATAGATTCATGTACCTGCTAGCTTAATGTACCCTCCTCCATGTACCTACATGTACATTAATACAACTGTCAGTTTAATGGAAGGGTGTACATGCCAACCCTTTAATTATCAACTGAAAACCTTTTTGCAGGCTTTTAGAAAAACGTATTTACACCCTTTTCTGATTTACAGAGTTTCTGAAACTTTTGCATGTCAAATACAAAATATGTTTAAATAAACCAATGCGTAAAAATATACTAAAGAATATCGTTCACAGTCTTTTCTGTAGATTATTAGTAATTAGTTTTCTACTTTTATTTCTATTTTTTTTAAGTGATTGGTTAGTCTTACACTAACCATTTGAAGTAGGGGTTTCCTAGCTCCCGAGGGGTCTGTATTGCGTTTCTTATGATGACTGAGTAAACCTTGCCGGTATTATTTTTTTGGGCTTAAAATAAACAACTTTTTAACAACTTTTTTGTACACTCTTCTCCTGTGCAGCACACCTCAAGGGTACTTTAAAAATTCTTGAAGTGTAGAGGAAAGGAATACGTAAGAACAAGAAGGAGTAAAAGTCAGAATTAATGTTAAATGCAGGTTGTTGATTCTTTGGTGGTGATCAAATCCTAGCCCCCTAGCATGAAACGCCAGTATTGTACCAATAGAGCTATTGACGGGACAAATAACAAACTAAATCATAATCTATAATCTAAGTTGCAAGGTATATTACATTTAGGATTCATATTAGATGTATGCCCACAAGTAGACATGTATAAGTTCACTCTTACTCATGCCACATGAGAACTGACAGCATAAAAACCCAAATCTCAAATGAACATAAACCTAACAACTCTCGCTGACTTTCCCTGAAACAGGGGTGACATTGGCAAAGTGAATAATTTTTTACAGTTTGGGTGGTTAGCCAAGTTAGCCAAGTTAAGGAGATACAAACCTGTGGATCATGGAAAAAACAAAACAATTTGAAAAAATAATTTTCAAAAAGAAACAGTTTGAGAGTCTTCTATATTCTAAAACAATTTTGCATGAAAACTAACAAAGAGTGAAGAAATGTTGCAATCTATTCCCTTTACAAAAGCCATAAAGATGCATTGGAAACTTATCTTGCTGCTCATCCTCTGGCAATGCTGCATCCAAATCTGCTTTGCCCGCTTGGAGAGAAGATCCTGGAAATCAGACGAGGATTATCAGGCCAATAGGAACTTGGGGAAATGTGTAGCCAAGATTGTGAGCATCTATTTCTACCGCAAGGAGAATGTGCCCATTGTTCTGGCTGCTGGAAGTCGAAAGGAAAGCTGCTTTCTGTCTCAAGATCTTCTGTTGCAAGGGATGATCAACCAGATAGTCAAAAACCTTGCTAAACTCGCAGCTTTATCCGTCATATATGATACACAATTCAGCAACAATAAAAAATGTGAAAATTTCATCATTATAACTGAAAGTGCGAGAAATTTCTATGAGCATTTATACTTGATTCCTACGTGGAAGTTTTCGTACGCGGCAAGGATCGTTGTTGTCTTGAAAAGTTCGGCCAGATCGCGAAATGTGGTTGTGAAGCGGGTGCAGAAAATAATTGATCTGTGTTGGCAACTCAAAATGGTAAACTCCGTAGTTGTGGCATATGTGAACTCAAGTCCAAGTGTGTTTACGTTTTATCCTTATAATAACAAGACCTGTGGACAATCTCAGTCCGTAGAAATTGACAGCTGGAATATCTACAATCACACATTTACAAAGCATACTCCGCTGTATTCATTGAAAACTAGACATATGCACGGATGCTCTGTTAAAGTTGTAGCAATTGACAGATATCCTCATGTGGTTTTACGCAAAGAAAACAATAAAACTACACAGATTGACGGCATGGAAGGGAATCTTGTTAGGGCGCTAGCCAAACTGTTAAATTTTACAATTGTGATTGTAGAACAGGACAATGGTTATGGTTGGGGAGGCTGGAATGGATCTTGTTGGGTTGGAGCAACTGCAGACATCATTCATGGCATAGCTGACATTGGAATCGGAGCTTACATCCCAAGATTCAGTCGCGTAGAAGTGATGGAGTTCTCCTACGGTTATGATACAATAGATCTAGTTTGGGCGATCCCTAGATTCAAAAGAGGCTCTCAGACAACTAAGCTCCTATCGCCATTTAAGAAATACATCTGGTTGTCGACCGTTTTATCCTTGATTGGAGTCATCATGTCACTTTATTTGGCTAAAAAAGTAATTAAAGGAGATGGGTTCAGGATGAAAAGAGTAATTTTCACAGTTTGGGAAATAACGATGGGGTTGTCTGTGGAAACACTTCCTAGCGGTAGATTTGTACTATACATTTTATTTGTCTGGATTTGGATATCTTTAGTTATAAGAAACATCTACCAAGGTTCTCTCATCAGCTTTTTAACCAACAATTTCTACGAGGACCGCGTGTTCAACATGAAAGACATGGTTCATCAAGGATTCTACTTTTACGGCACGGATACCTCTGCAGAATTGATGAAAAACGCAACCGATGACGTCGTCCAACTGATTTTAAAGAAAATTAAGATTATATCTGAAGAAAATTATGACGCGATAACGGAAGACATTGGGAAGAATAAGATTCTTGGAGCGGCATTGCATTTGAGGCCAAGGATACCAGAGTTAAACTACAAATTGGGGAAAACTGGTTATTTGAATATACTGAGAGAAACTTACAGATCTCAGATTGTCACCATGGCTTTTGTGAAGCATTCTCCTTTGGTAGACGGAGTTAATTTGTGGATTAACAGAATAGCTGAAGCAGGATTCATTGACAAATGGCTGGATGACATGAGGTGGCCGTCTGCCATTCCCGCGGACATCCCGACTGTCATTGAGCTGTCACACGTCGTTGGGCCTTTCTTGCTTCTTTTGTTTGGACAGTCATTGGCCTTGTTGGCTTTCTTTGTTGAATTGTTGAAGGGACAAGATTCTAAGAAGCTGCAGACAAATACACGAATAAGACGTCCCAATTCGGAGCCATCTGCAAAAGTTGTGAAAAGAAGATATCCTCATTATCTGCCTTAAACATTTGAAATATTTTATCTGCTTTGACTTATTCCTTGACTAATAGGTTGGTATGAGGCTGACCACCCATACTGTAAAAAATGGTTCACTTTGCCAATGTCACCCCTGTTTCAGGGAATGTCGGCAAGAGTTGCAGGGCTTATGTTCATTTGAGGTTTGGATTTTATTTGTAAGTACACAATCAGCATTTGTAAGCGCGAACTACACGTGTTTGTTTGTGGGCATACATCTGAGAGCTTTGAATGAATATATCCTTGCAACTTAGATTATAGATTATTATAGACTTAACCCTTTCCGTACCAGATGCTTTTTTCTTCAATTTGGACCAAGCTACCGGACTGTTTTCAAGGCAAAATATGCCGTTTTTTTCTTTACAACTTTAACAACTTGTAACTTTGTCTTTTTTTATTATTTCAAAAAATAAAAAAATGATGATTGTAGCTAAGAAGTTTTTGTTTCAGATTGTATGTTTGATTTTTTTATTTATTTTTCAGCAAAGAGGTCTTAAAAAATTCTAGCCTTAATTATTTTTACAAAAATTTTGATAAAAAAACAATTTGACAAAAAATGTCTTTCATGTAAAAAAATCCAAATTAAGTATTTACAATTTCTTCTTAAATATATTTATCCTACCTTATAACTAACTATACTTGTTATCTAAAAACTTAATCACTATGGTAGACCTCAAAGTACACGGCGAAGCATAGAAGCATAGGGGAACCATTTTTGGCGCGTACTAATGTCAGTTGGACTGTTGAAACAATGTGTCACTATAAATTTAAAAAATATATATACAATGGTAGAAAACCTAACAAACAAAAAATGTGTGGTTACTTGCTTGTTAATAAAGTTTCAAAAAAGCTTCACCAATAATTCAGAAGATGTCTATAGATACATTAAAATGATGTTTTAGTAAAGAAGGCGCCAACCCGATTCTCGCGTGGGGTCGGTATTTTGGACATCTATTTTTACCCAAAGCGAGAGACGGGGTCGGTACGGAAAGGGTTAAGAAATCTTTTGTGACCTCTTATGCCCGCTTTCCACTGCAAGCGGAGCGGACTCCGTACGGACTCCGCTCGACTAGCAACAGTAAATTTCATAGAAGTGCTTCCAACGACAGCGAGTGAGCGGAGCGGACTGAGCGAGTACAAAGAGTTACAAAAGTGGTCGCAGAGTTGAGCGGATTTCCAGCGGACTCCGTACGGACTCCGCTCGACTAGCAACAGTAAATTTCATAGAAGTGCTTCCACCGACAGCGGAGTGAGCGGAGCCGAGTGAGCGGAGCGGACTGAGCGAGTAAAAATGAGTCCGCTGTGTCATGGTCTCGGCCGCTAGTTTCAACGGACTCCGCTCCCCCGTGCCCCCCGCGCCAGCCTCCGCAGTGTTGCATGACAGTTGCTATTACAAGATAAAACATCATACATGATTTACAAAAACACATCATACATTATTTTATAAATTTGAAAATATTAAAATGTATGTTTTATTTCAAACATCTACTTTTTATGTATTAAAGCAAAATAATACATTACTTTTTTATTTTTCGAAACAAAAAAAAACTTTTTTATTAATAATTAAAACGTTTGATCTGGGCGTAGGCTGCAACGAGCCGTCACACACTGTCATGTCGCCTAGTTGGCTACTCTGTGGGCTCCGCTAAGCCCGCTGTAGATGGAAAGCAAACAACTCTTTCATCTGACTCATCTCATTTCCCGCCTAGCTCACTCCGTCGAGCTCGTTGGCTGTGGAAGGCAAATACCATTATTTTTTAAAACTCTTTCGCAATGGAAGGCCAAAACTATTTCACTATGCTCCGCTCAGCTATTTCCCGCTCCCGCTCAGCTATTTCCCGCTCGCAGTGGAAAGCGGGCATTAATGTAGGTAAGCCTAAAGTTTGTTTTTGTGTAAAAGAAATTAATAGAAATAAAGAAAATTACTTGGTCTCTCTCTATAATTATTTTTGGAAATATAAGACAAACTTAAAAGCCTATTTGTTACTGTAATTTACTTACCTATAATCTAAGTTGCTAAGGCTATTAACATTTAAGATTAATATTAGTCCGGTCAATAGCTCAGTTGGTAGAGTGCTTGCATTCCATGCCGTGAGCTCGGGTTCGAGTCCCGCCGAGGCGAGGGTGTCAGAAATGATTTCCCTTTTCGGTGTTTATTTCTAACCCCAAAATAAAAATACCGGCAAGGTTTACTCAGCCTTCACAAGAAATGAGTACCAGCCCTCTCGGGAGCTGGGAAACCCCCACTTCATCTGAAGTGGTTAGCGTAAGGCCGGCCCCCTTACCTGTAAAAATAAATAGGTTCAACTCGCCACATGCGACCCCCTCGGGGATAACGCGGCAAGAAGTTACACTATATGTGTAGCTTAGTTGGGTTGCGTTGCGTTGCGTTAAATGCATGTGCGCAAAGGAACTAATTTTTACAGAATTATTGTGTCAAATCGCTGCCTTAGTTCTTGTTTATCGTATACGCCATTGAGAAAATTTTACATGAGCAATGTTTGCATGTGTACTGGACCAATGTGTCTTATGAAAACAAGAAATTTATTTAAAAAATATTTTAAAGAACTCTCACATTATCGAGTTTTCCGGTTTTTCATAGCTCAGATTGTGTGGAATTTGATTCATAAGACAACTGCATGATAAAGTCAAATTTGACAAGTTTGGCGTATACGATAAACAAGAACTGGGGGAGCGAAATGGTAAATTAAAAAATAAAATAGGCCAGTGGTGACATTAGACATGATATTGTGTAGCTGTTTCCAAATGTAATAAAGTCACAAAATACCCGGAAAATAAAATGTTGTCACCGTGCTGGATTGCAATGAAAAAGCAAACTGATATCTTCTTATTCCTTGCTAAGGACCCTAGTTCAGTTTGAGGTGAGCTGGAAAACCTACACTTCCAGTGGAGTGGTTTGTGTAAATATGGGATCCCTTCGGGACGACATGGCATGAAGTTACACTGTTTACGTAGCTCAGTTGTGAATGCGTTGCAAGTTGTTTTACAGGTAAAGGCCACCTAACCGGTTTTTGTAACTAAAACTGTCATCAAATTTGTGTAGAATTTGATATCTTTCAGTGATTCCTAAATGGTGTATAATGTTTTCAGCTTTGAGAGTCTCCTGAAGGTGGTGTTCCCAGGAGTTGAGGCCCCAGAAACCCTGACACAGGGAATAGAGGAAGCTCTCCTGGCCAGCTACGAGGCTAACAAACTCACCGTAAATGAGAACCAGGTCAGAATTTCTTGCACTACGTACAGGGCACATTTTACGGTTTTTACAGGCTAGTGATAGAATACGGGTAGTTTATAAATACCTTTATTACCCTAAAGCAGGCATGTCAAACTCAGATGATATGGAGGGCCAAATGATCCATGTTGTACTTAGCTGACAGTAGGCCAAAATTTCCTAAAAGTAAAAGTTGTCGACAGGGGGCGGGGGGGGACCCCCTTATAAAAGTGAATTAAAATTTTTGCAAGATTTTTGTGAAACGCTGTGGTAAGCCATTATTTAACAATGTTATTATTTTTTATGTACATAAAATAGAAAATAAAAATAATTGTTAACAGAAGATGGAGGAGACTCTGAAACTGTTTTCTGAAAAAAAATTAAAAGGGACTCAAAAAATAAGAATAAAAGTGGAATAAAATAAAGTTTATATAAAAATAATAACACCGTTTATTAAATTCAATCTCAAAATTGTAAATAATCTGTGTTTTTGTCCAGCTTATAATGATATTGAGATGAGATACTGGATATGTGTAAAAAATCATTTTACCAGATGCTGCGAGGTTAGAGTCTGAATGATCCTTTGCAGCCATCTTGGGCTCTCACGTTGGAACACTTAATAAGGAATGAGGTGATACACGCAATTAAGAGCTTACAGAGGTCAAGAGCTCCCGGAAACGATGATATTCCTTCTACGCTACTGAAGTGTGGCGGAGGAACATTGGAAAATGTGCTATGGGGTCTCTATCAAGATGTTTGGGCCATGGTATATCGCCGAACAGCAAGAAAATAGCAATATATTGTTAAAATGTCATGTCTATTGTCCCAGCTGCATGTAGAATTCTCTGCGTCTTGCCATGCACTCAATTTGATTCTCACAAGGGTCTGAAAGATTATCTAATACACAAATTACCAATGCTAGTCTGGTCGATCAATTGGTCTCGCTGAGAGTGCTGCTCAAGCATGTAAAGCTATTGAATGTGTTGTGTCATGTTGGTGTTCAGATGAGGAAGTGTGTGGAGCTGTACAGCCAGCTGCAGCAGAGGATGGGCGTGGTGCTGGTGGGGCCTCCTGGATGCGGCAAGTCTACGCTGAGACTCCTGCTCAAGCATGTAAGACTTTATATTTATTTTTTCAAATAGATCTTTCTATCTATGTTTAGCCAATATTCGGTATTGGCTTATAGATGAAATAAGGATGCCAATTTTTGTTCCATGGAAGGGAGAAGCCTGCTGGACGCTTACTGATTACTATCTCATTAGCTACAATATGTGCGGATCTTTCATGACTCAATCTGGCTGACTCACCTGGATCTCTTCCATCTTGCTATGTCCTCTTTTTCACAGTTTTTTTTGTATTTGATCATTGCGGATGTGATCATGTAATTTTCTACCTCTAAAATATATTTTAGTTCCTACTTTCCTATATTGTACCTGACAATTCAAAATTAATTTTTTTTTTTGTTAAGGTTTGTGTATTAACACTGAAAATTCAGATTGATTGATTATTTATGTTTTCTTAAAAACAAATTATTAATTAAACACTGTTTCATTTTACTCAATTTATCAATTTATTTCAACTATAGATTACTAACATTTCGATCCTAACGTTATCTATGTATATGAGTGAAAAGAAACAGTGTTTACTTAATTAATAATTTGTTTTTAAGAAAAAATAAATAATCAAACAAAATTTAAGTTTGATTGGAGCCATTGTTAGCACTTCAGTCAATGTGAAAGAATATTTTAAAGGAATAGGAGAAATGAATTGTTCTGAAATGTACTTATTTGTTGTATACCTTACTAGCAGTACCCGGCGTGTTTCACTACGCCATTTGGGCATGTGGTATCAATTTTTTTCTACAGATAAAAGAGGAAACAACAGGATCAAAAAAAAAAGTGTGCCAATCGGAATCAAGCTTCACACAATTTATCTCTAGGTTAATCTTCACGTTTTCTAAAAAAAAAGGTCTAGGTACAACTGTTAAGTAGCAGAGCCAAGCATAGGGAAAATCGATTGCGGTGCTCCATTTATATTTAAGATAAAAAAATCGGCTATGTAACGTCACTCATCTAATCTATTCTAAGTTGCATGGATATAATTGTTACATTTGGAATTCACATTAAGTGCATGCCCACAAGCAGACACGTATAAGTTCACACTTGCACATTCTGCGTGTGAACCTACAACATAAAAACCCAAATCTCAAATGAACATACACCCTGCAACTCTTTGCTGACCTTCCCTGAAACAGGGGTGACATTGGCAGAGTGAACCATTTCCTATTTATAGTTGGTCAGATGCATATTGACCCATACAAGAAAAGAATATAAACAATAAATTAAATTTTATAATCATACAATTAAAGAACTAATCTATAAAATTCACTATACTCTTTGAGCAAAGTGAAGAAATAAATGTATTCCAAACAATCAGGAATATTTTTCAATGTAACCGCACTGTGAAACGTATGCAGTTGGGGAAAATGCTTCATACAATATGATGCACTTAAGTGTTTTTTCAACTATCTCCATAAAAGTGTTTAATTTATGTTGAATTTTTGACTCCCTGTCCTGTCTTTATCCCGGCCAAGTGAATTCACATTTTTTCCCCACATTTAAAATGTGCTCTATCCATTATTTCAATAAGTGAAAGTTTTAGGTAGTGCACACGGAACATTTTCTATTGACAACAAAATTGTAAGTCGCACGGCCGGGTTAGGTAAAAGGCAAACATTTTGTTTATCTTGGTTGCTTTGGACCATTGTCACATAGAAGAAAGACGTTTAACCGCCGAGAAAAAAACGATCTTTAAATTTGTGGTGAGTATATAATTTTACAGAAATGCGTTTTTTGAAAAAACAACTATATTATGTATATTTTAATTAAAAGTATGTTTCAATAAAAGGTTTTAATAATAATAATATATTTCAATATGGTCTTCTAGTTGTGACCTACGAACTTTCGTTTATCGTATTTTTTATAAGTGCGGGATATAAAAGCTTTCTTACATTTCTAAAATTCAACTTGGAATACTTGAATAACATTTTTTAATTTGGAACTTTTGTCTAGGCCAGGGGTCGGCAACCTTTTGAGTCGGAAGAGCCAAAAATTACAATTTACAAATTTCAAAGTTTTTCCTTGACTTATAGGTTGGTATGAGGCTGACCACCCATACTGTAAAAAATGGTTCACTTTGCCAATGTCGCCCCTGTTTCAGGGAAGGTCGGCAAGAGTTGCGGGGCTTATGTTCATTTAAGATTGGGTTTTTATATTGTAGTTCCACATGCGGTATGTGTGAGCGCGAAATTATGCGTGTCTGCTTATGGGAATACATTTGATGTGAATCTCAAATGAGACATATCTTATTTTGGATTTGGATTTGCAAAGAGCCACAAATGTTTTTTTGCCAACAATAAATAGCGTCGATGGGGCGGGGGGAGGGTGGGGGGTGAAAAGCGAGTACAAGTAGAGATCGTTAATCGATTCAGAACGATTTAGTTTTTTTCGATCAGAAGTATAATTTTGTGTTTTTTTTATATTTGCGTATGAAACTAAAGAGCCGTAACTTCACACCCAAAGAGCCGCATGTGGCTGGTGAGCCGCAGGTTGCTTACCCCTAACCAAACCGATATCGATCCACCATATTTGTAAAAAGTCCGGTCTATAGCTTAGTTGGTAGAGTAACTGCATTCCATGCCGAGATCTCGAGTTAGAATCCCACTGAAGTTGTCAGAAATTATTTCTCGTTTCAGTGTTTATTTCTAACCCAAAATAAAATACCGGCAGGGCTTTTTTTTTTTTTTTTTTAAGAAAATCCTGTGCGGGAGACTCCCTAGATTCTGAAGACTCTAGGGGTCTATGACACTTGTTGTAGTGCCGCAGAGGTGTACGAGCTTGGTCGTCGCTACAAAGCGCCAATACTCAAGCAAGACCCAGTTGCTGTAAGGCTGGATGGACCCTTGGTGACCGGTCATTGGTAAAGGCTTATGAATTCTTCAACCCAGCGAAGAGCACATTCGAAATATTAATGGTATTTTTGTGTGCTCCGCCGGGATCCGAATCCACAACCTTCCATTTACGAGTCCGAAGTGTTGCCACAACGGACTACGGACCGGTCCGCTTACTCAGCCTTCATAAGAAATGAGTGTCAAGCCACTCAGGAGCTGAATAACATCCATTTCAAGTTGGCGTAAAGTAAAAGTTACTGGGTTGTTCATTTTAGATTTGGATTTTAAATTATGAGTAGGTACACATGCAGCATTTGTAAGCGTGAACTTACATGTGTCTACTTGTGAGCATGCATTTTATATGAATCTTTAATGTAAATGTATATTTGCAACTAAGATTATGTATTGTAGTTGAGAATATAATGGTCTTCTTCTATTGGGTGGTTTCAAAATTTACCGACCTCGTTGCTGAAATATTGAGAATTGAGAACCATTGTTTATTTGATCACCATCAAACTTCACAGGATTCATTCTAAAAATATGTTACATGTTTCCTGAAAATTTTGTCAAAATCGGATGAGCGGTTTATGAGTCTATAGGGAACATACATACATACATACATACATACATACATACATACATACATACATACATACATACATACATACATACATACATACATACATACATACACACACACATCCTTCTTTATAGATATATAGATAGATAGATTGCATTCCATGCCGAGATCTCGAGTTAGAATCCCACCGAAGTTGTCAGAAATTATTTCCCGTTTCAGTGTTTATTTTAAACCCAAAATAAAATACCGGCAAGGCTTACTCAGCCTTCATAAGAAATGAGTGTCAAGCCACTCAGGAGCTGAATAACATCCATTTCAAGTTGGCGTAAAGTAAAAGTTACTGGGTTGTTCATTTTAGATTTGGATTTTAAATTATGAGTGGGTACACATGCAGCATTTGTAAGCGTGAACTTACATGTGTCTACTTGTGAGCATGCATTTTATATGAATCTTTAATGTAAATGTATATTTGCAACTAAGATTATGTATTGTAGTTGAATATAATGGTCTTCTTCTATTGGGTGGTTTCAAAATTTACCGACCTCGTTGCTGAAATATCGAGAATTGAGAACCACTGTTTATTTGATCACCATCAAACTTCACAGGATTCGTTCTAAGAATATGTTACATGTTTCCTGAAAATTTCGTCAAAATCGGATGAGCGGTTTATGAGTCTATAGGGGATATACATACATACATACACACATCCTTCTTTATAGATATCGATGCACGTGCCTAGTACCTGGCTATATGCAGCGAATTGGAGCTTTGAATAAAGTATTCTTTCACTTCCATTATCATTTATAAGAACAAAAAATAAATGGATATCAAAATGAGTTGTAGAAAAAATATATCAAGCATTACAAATCTTTACTTTTACATTGCAGGCGTTGATCAGAATGGGTAAAAATGTGGTGCAGAGCAGCATATGCCCGAAAGCCATGAGTCGGTCTGACCTGCTGGGTCACATAGACCATGACACCAGGCAGTGGGAGGACGGAGTCATATCTACTGCTGCTCTCAGTGTCACACAACAACCACAAGGTAACAATACGCCATGAGGGAAAACCCAACCAAAAAAAATTAATTTAAATCAAAGGCAAGCAAACAATGCAAATGGTTTGTATGGAATGAACAACAATAAGAAACTGAGCATTACGCGTCTCAACATGAAAATAATCTACATTGAGAAAAGGAACGCAATACAACTAAGCTGCACTGCTTGCACATACAGTACAACCTCTTACTCCGTTGCCGAATGTAACGTGTGAAACCTATTCATTTTCAAAGGTAAGAGGGCTGGCCTTGCCCCAACCACTTCTCTTGAAGTAGGGAATTTCCCAGCTCCCAAAGGGCCTGGGCTGGAAGTCTCATCACAAACGGTAGATCCTACCTACCGATTGTCGTTCAGATTAGTATGAACACCTGTCAATCTCTAATCAGCTGTTCACCTGCGGCCATCTTGTTTATTTTTTTTGTATGGGGACAGGTAACGACGGTAAGCGGTATCAATGCGAGTCTCGACATGTCAGCTACGGGAATGATAGTTCGCCAAATGTACCGAGTGATGTTTAGGTACTTTTTTATGAAATACGTAGAATTTTTGATCAGCTGTTCACCTGCGGCCATCTTGGATATTTTTTTGTGTGGTGACAGGTAACGATGGTAAGCGTTATCAAAGCAAGTCTCGGCAGCCAGCTACCGGCCATGATAGTTCGCCAAATCAATTGAATGATGTTTAGGTACTTTTATGAAATACGTAGAATTATTGATCAGCTGTTCACTTGACGCCATTTTGTATGGCTTTATTGTATGGACACGGTCAACGTATCTTCACTACTAGGTCTACCATTCATTATTGTTGACCAAATCTGCCGCTATGATATGCCAGCAGCCTTCGACGTATATAACCTAAGTTGCAGGGCTTATGACGCTTATTTAGAAACTTCACGTGTAGCATGTTTGTAGCGTATTTGCTCGTGATTAAAATTTACGAAATAAATAAAAAATTAACAAAATATATTGAATAAAAAAAAACAAAATTAAATTAAAATTAAATTAAATAAATCCAAAAATGGAATCCTAAGTTCTTTAATCAGATATCTATTATAGGTAAATATCATAAATCTATAATCAAAGATCAAAGATGTATTGATATTCAAGGGGATCATATTTAATGTACGCTCACAAATTAATTATTTTAATTTACGACACGTGTAAGTTCGCTCTTTCACATGCTGCATGTGTACGTATAAAATAAACAAAAACTCACGTGAAAATAAACCCTGCATTTTTTTCTGACCTTCTCTGAAACAGAGGTGGCATTTGCAAAGTGAATCATTTTTGAAACCATGGTGGTTCAGCCTCATACAAATAAATTAAAAAGCCGGATGTTTATACATAGACTCTTGGTGTGGATTGAACCCTAGCGCTCTGCCATCGAACACAACCAACTGAGCTATTGTTTTGTTACAGTTTTGGACAAAACTGCAGATTCTCCCTTTTATGCATAGTCCTTCACCTTTTATGCTCCATAGCACGGGCCCTCCGCCCGCGGCACTCTCCAATGGGAAGAAACTAATATACGCCATCTAAATACATCTTTTATATTGATTGATGCCATTCCTAGATGTATGGTCATGGGTGGTGCTGGATGGAGACGTGGACCCAGAGTGGATAGAGTCTCTGAACTCTGTGCTGGATGACAACCGGCTGCTGACCCTGCCTTCAGGGTGGAGGATCCAGTTCTCCAGCAACGTCAACTTCATATTTGAGACGCATGACCTCAGCTTTGCTTCTCCGGCCACCATCACGAGAATGGGGATCATTCTCATCAGGTAAACATTATTCAAATTTTTTTTTTTAATTATCCAGAAGGAATATTTTTTTCTTGGCTTGCAAACATCACACATCTATGCGACATCTAAGGTTCTTAGCAACCAATTACAAAATAGACCCTTAGCAACCAATTACAACGGATTGAGTTCGATAGCCAATTTAACTCAAATAAACTGAAAATAAAACTGTGTTCTTCATTAAAAGCTATTTTCAATAAAAAAAAATAAAAAATGAATTGTCACTCGGTTAATGTACAAACTTTCAGCGCCCTTGGAGTGAATACATCACGAAACGGCGCTATAAAGAAATCATCAACTCATCATCATCATCATCATTAAGAAAATTAAATTAGAAAATATTTGTTTCCTTTCCCTAGCAACCTGGCCATGTGATAATAATAATAATCCAAGGATAATTTTTATAGTGCCATGTAGTGGCACTAGCCGCCCCTAGGGCGCTGTCACAATTTTGTTGTCTATGGTTTTTTTTGCAGTTTTTAGGCATTTTCAAAAGAATTAAAATACAGATTTTACAAATTGTGATGAATCTGGAATGAGGGAGCTATGTTTCATCATCTTCATCACATTGCTTTTGTGCTGAAGAGCCCATCGCAGACGTGGGCAAAACATCCAGAAGCTCCATATCTAATAGACCACGGCAACAAATCCCAGAAAGCACCGCTCCGGTATAACAGCTGGGCGTTAGGGCCTAAAACTTTTTTCATTGTATCTTTCCAGTGAAGAAGAATGTTGTTACCGAGAGACCATCCAGTCGTGGTCCTCCAGCAGGGCGCTTCCCGAGGAGATGAGGAGCCTGGAGGGCTACAGCGACCCCTACCCTGCCCTGCTGCAGAGGACCACGGAGCAAGCACTGCAGTGGACCACCAACAATCAGAATGAGCTGGTCGTCCCGTATCATACTATTGCGATGGTGAGACAATCTAAATACAGTAGAACGATGACTATCCAAAGTGATTTGGCGATTAGGGTGTTCATTACATGGACTTATCACGGCCTTTAAAATATCCCTCGGCTGTGTGATGTCACCCGTGTTAAATAAAAAATGATTCCTGAATATCAGGGATTTTATTTTTATTTCAGTATCTCATTCCAGCTCGGCCCGTTAAGTTATTATTTTATTTTATAAAAATATCGCTAAAAAGTGTTCACATGAAATTGATTGTAGAGAATCATTGATCTAAATAAAATATATAGATGGAGCATTGGCGTATATATCCGATCCACATCATTGTTGCCCTAAATGATAGTGTATGCCCCATTTACAATCAGTTGTTTACCAAGCGTCGGCAAGGAAACATCGAGGTACCTACATGTAAATTGAAGACGAATATCATGCGAAGATAGCCTGACAGTTCCATAAATTTTTCAAATTTCCCCATATAGTAGAAATATGTTATTTAAGTTGATGTAATGAAATAAATGAATCAGTTCTCTTTGAATCAGTTGTCTAGCAACCGTCGGCAAGGAAACATTTAGTTATAATCAAAAACAAACAGCATGCCCTTGCCCTTGCCAACAGGCTTGTAATGGCTTGGCAAGCGTGTGGATGCCCCATGACGTATTGTTATGACTATTGCTATGTGTCTGTCTCTTTTGTTCATTACTTCCCTACATAATTTCGGCAGGAAGGTTTATATGGTAAAAAAACTCACGGGCTCTATGTTCATATTTCATTTAAATATCGATGCTTGAATATTATCCATTGAATAAATTATAATATGTATATGTATTTGTTTTCAATTATTTTTCCTTACATTGTGGGAAACGTATGTTGTGAGACATCAGCCCTTAGTTAAGAGTTGCAAGGTCACCTGTCAGGCTTTCTTCACAGAGCGCGGTATTTTTGACGTATTTAACAGGGGCGCATTTAGGATTTCAATATTTTCAGTGACAAAAAAATGACGTTGAAAATGATACAGACAGTCTCAATAAACATTGACGAATAAGTAATGAATGAAAACAGTGTTGGACCGGTCCGTAGTCCGTACTAGTGGCATCACTTCAGACTCGTAAATGGAAGGTTGTGGATTCGGATCCCGGCGGAGCACAAAAATATACCATTTATATTTCGAATGTGCTCTTCGCTGGGTTGAAAAATTCATAAACCTTTACCAATGACCGGTCACCAAAGGTCCATCCAGCCTTACAGCAACTGAGTCTTGCTTGAGTATTGGCGCTTTGTAGCGACGACCAAGCTCGTACACCTCTGCGGCACTACAACAAGTGTCAAAGACCCCTAGAGTCTTTAGAATCTAGGGAGTCTCCCGCACAGGATTTCTTAAAAAAAAAAAGTGTTATTAAAAAATCCAAAACATATCTGAAATTTCTCGGGAAAAAGTTGTGGCGCTTATGTCAATTTTAATTTATTTTTAATGTTAGTGAGCATGCAGCATGCAGCATGTGTTAGCGTCAACTTACAGGTGTCTGCTTGTGGGCATGTATTAAAAATATACCTTAAATAATAATATTTTCTCGCCACTTACGATGATAATTGATGTATTGTAAGAATTATGTAAATATAATATGGCATATTTTTGTTCCATTCTCAAGTCTTAACCGAACTGTGAAAAATGTAATTCGCTGTGATTAAATTATTTATAATTTCAATAAATATACTTTGCTTACAAAAAATAACTTTTATGTATTTTTTAATGTGGCGGCCTGAGTACGGCCCCTGACGTTGTCATGGAGATCATGAAAGAGACGGAAACATAACAGAATTTATAATGTTTCTTTCTCTTTCTTTCATTATGTGCCTACAATTTTTTGGCACAACCGTTTGTATAGGAAAACAGTCACGCGCTCCATCTATGTATATTTTTTATATCGATGTAGAGAATATTTATTTCCATGAAATTCTTGCCTATAAAAAAAAATTAAAACTAATTTTGGCTGATTTATTTGGTGAGCGCTGTTTTTGTGTGTATCACACCTCAAGAGCCCTCTGCGAGCTTGGACGTCGCTGTAAAAAGTGCCAATTCTCAAGCAAGACCCAGTTGCTGTAAGGCTGGATGGACCTTTTGATGACCGGTCTTTGGTAAAGGTTTATGATTTTTTCAATCCAGCGAAGAGCAAATTTGAAAATATAAATGGTATATTTTTTGTGCTCCGCCTGAATTCTAACCCACAACCTTCCATTTACGAGTCTGAAGTGCTACCACTGGACTACGGACCGGTCTTGGATGTAGTCGGTAAATTGAATAATGGAAGAAGGAGAAGAGTTTTGGAAGAAGAGGTTTGGAAAAAGTAAAGACTGCCGAGGTTCTGACAACTTCTAGTGGAAATGTGAAAGAATTTCATAGTTACACATAGATTTACTTATTGAAATTGTGCACAAATTCATTAAATACATGTTTTCTATTCAGGTGCGCCAAGTCCTGTCTTTCTTTGATGACTCGGAAACCACTAAAATGCCGGAGGAGGTTGTCGCCATAGCATTTGCCAAAGGATTGCAATGCATGGTGAAACCAAGGACTGCCAACGTCATCCTTGAACAGGTCAGCTTTATCTGTATAGTACTATGAGCATACATATCTGTTTGGGTCCTTCTTGCCTCAAGACATCTTCATTATTGCAAAAGGTACTTGTGCGCGCCAAAGCGACATCTATTGGTTATCTTTAAAATCGATTCCCAAATCCAAACCTCACCCATATTTACCAAAATTATTACCTTCCTATTTCCTGACACTTATGAAGTCGCTTGAATTTTGTCGTTGAGTGTAGATCGTAGTTTGACCTCAAGGATGTTTGGTTATGTGTCGAATAGATTTTAATAACAGACCGTAGTTTCGAATTCTTGAAGTGTTTATTATCACATTGTAGTGATCCAGGGAACTTAATATTGGTTAAACAATTAAAACTGCACCGACAGGAGAGTAAAATTGAGTGGTATTCCTTTGAGTCCTTTCATCCTCGTCATCCTGAAAGAATTGAGAGTTCAGCTTAATGGGGAAAGTCATTTTGTCCCATCGTCAGCACTTTGGTCATTTCAGATCAAGGAACCTTTGAAGGATCAAATCAATTTGCCTGAAATCGAGAACCATTGATTCTAGCGGGTGGAAGTCATTTGCGCTATTGGTACTAACGGTATCGTACCTTGTTTATACCTTGTTTGCTTGAGGAATAGATGACTCTTAAGACCGTAGATATGAGAACTGGTGTTCATATCCTGGACAAATTGTAGCTGTCATTTCTGTTCAAGTTCTAGTGTTTGTATATTCAACTAACTCTCTTTTAAACCTATTTCACATTAGGTGTCATCCTGGACGGGAGTGTCTCCGCATGCTCTCACATGGAGCCAGGGCTCCCTGGGCATGTCCCTGCTGGGGCAGAGCTCCTCAGACCTGCACAGCTTCATGGGAGGCAGCAGCCCCCTGCTCAGCAGCGCCAGGATGACTTCCTTGTCAGCCAATGTTCACACCTGGATGGATGCCCAGCAGCATTTCATGATCATTGGACCACCTGCTTCTGGGAAAAGGTAATGAAATAAAGAATGATTTTTTCAAAGAACTACAAAGAAAAACATTTTTTCTTCATTTGTAGCACTGTTTATTTTCACTATTTTACTGTAAAAAAGGTTTTTTTCCATCAATGTTTTGCAAATTATGTAGACCTGATAATGATCTGAGTACCGGAAATGTAAGTTTTTTAAAAATAAAATAGTGAGAATTAACAGAATAAATGAGTCCCTTAAAAGCAAACACGCCACTGTCCATCAAACTTAAATTACCGGAAATCAAACAATTTTGAATAACAGCTCAGTTATTTATATTTTTAAAAACATGCAAGGTTTATAAAATTGATAATGGATAAACCATACTTTGTAAATATGTATTTTTTGCATTAAAGTAAAATCTAAATGACTAAACTAGATGATTTTCTGATTCAAAAGTAATTTGTGTATTTTTATTGACAGTGGCGTGTTTGCTTTTAAGGGATTCAAATGGAATGAACAGTGTTACAAAAAAATAAAGAAATGTTTTTTTCGTTATTTCAAATGATAATGAGTTTTCACATTGTTTGTACACAAATCATTATGCATCAAACAATATCTCATATATATAATTCTCGTGTCACGGTGTTTGTGGTCACACTCCTCCAAAACGGCTTGACGGATTCTTATGAAATTTTGTATGCATATTTGATGGGTATGAGAATCGGCCAACAAGTATATTTCAAACTGTAACTCTGTCGCCATTCCGCTAGGGGTGGCCAGAGCCTCCGCAGAGCTGCCTCCATCTTTTCCTATCCTTACATACTTGTACCTCTTTCAATTCATTCATATCCATCACCTTTTTCATGCATTTTCTTCTTTTACGCTCACTTTGTATATCCCATTCTTTCACAATCTCCTCAATCTGATCACTCCATACTTTTCTCGGTCTTCCCTTCCCTCTTTTTCCTTTCACACTTTCTTTGTATACATACTTTGTCAGTCTATCATCATTCATTCTTTCCACATGCCCAAACCATCTCATCACATTCTTTTGTACCTTAACTTTCACATCCTCTTTCAAATTACATTCTTTTTTTACCCATTCATTCCTAACTCTATCCCTCAGAGTTTTTCCTGTCATGCTTCTCAAATGCTTCATTTCCACCATACATACTTTACTCATTTCGCTATCGTTCACTGTCCATGCTTCACTTCCATACATCAAAGTCGGTAACAATATGCCATTGTGTACCGCCATTCTCAGATCCATCGTCAATCGCTTGTTCTTTGCTATTCTTCCTATTGCACCGACCACTTGCTTTCCCTTACACATCCTATTCTCAAGTTCTCTTGTCATCTTTCCATTATTCTCGAACATACTTCCCAAGTATCTAAATTCATCCACAATTTCAACTTTCGTACCATTCAACATAAACGTGCATTCTTCATTTTCATCCGTTCTGTCAAAAATCAGTACTTTCGTCTTACTTGCATTAATTGTCAACTTGTTCACACACAGAGCATGGTTCAGACTAGAGAGCATTGCCTGAAGTTCCGCTGCTGAATCAGTAATTAATACTGCGTCATCAGCATATAATTAACAGTTATATGATTAACCGTCAGAGTGCTAACGAGCGCGATCGCGCTTGTGCTACATGTCCGGCCCATTGGAGTCTTCTTGATTTCATTACCGACACTATGTTTGGGTCTTGAAACACTGACATCAGCTCCGTGTTGGTCGGGATACGCCACCTGTCATCTTCAAATACATGTCCGAGAATGCAATGAAGCATTTTGTACTCAAAGACCTGGAGAGATTCCTCTTGTTTCTGAGTCAGACTCCAGGCTTCGCATCCGTTAGTAAATAATTAAAAAAATACTCAACCATTGCGTCAATGCTCAAATGTTGCGTAAATACTCAACCATTGCATTAGAACTCAAATGTTGCGTAAAAACTCAACCATTGCATTAATATTAAACCATTGCGTCTAAACCATTGTGTTTATACTCGATTATTGCGTTAATACTTCAAAGTTGCGTAAATACTCAACCATTTCGTAAATACTCAACCAATACTCATCCTTTGCATAAATATACTTGCGTTTATACTCAACCATTGCGTTAATACTCAACCATTGCGTTAATACTCAACCATTGCGTTAATACTCAAACTTTGCGTAAATACTCAACCATTGCGCTAATACTCAACCATTTCGTTAGTACTCAACCATTGCGTAAATACACAAACGTTGCGTAAATACTCAACCATTGCGTTCATACTTAACCATTGCGTAAATACTCAGCCAAGGCGTTAATAATTAACCACGGGGTTTATACTTAACCATTGCGTAATACTTAACCATTGCGTGAATACTCAAACATCGGGTAGGCACAACGGACTGGCTTATGATGCATTCATATTAGTAACAATAGTAATCAAAAATGTTTTGAATGTAGGACAGCACTGCTGAGTAATTGACTTTTCATTTTTTTTTATTTACACGATTTACACAAGCTTTATTTACTAATCATCTAAACCAACGGTTACCAAACTTATGTAATGCATTATACTCTGGTTACTGATTGCTACTATACCTCACTGATGTCCTCAATGATGTTATGTCAACATGTCGCTTAAAGTGTTCATTATTTTTCAGTTTTATTTTGGAGCACCTCTTGAAGGAAGCCAGGGACTGTACTGTGGTGGACCTGCAGTGCACTCCTGTATTTGATCATCGTCACATCATACAGGCATTAAAACAGGTAATGCATTACAGACACCCCAATCTTAACAGGGAAGACATTTTTAAGTTGTTACGTAATTGAAAACCTAAACTTGTTTCATTTGTATTAAATATGGTAGGTACCTAATTTTCGCTCAGCTCAGTGTGTGTGGTAACATTGCCATCTATTGAGATTGACTCAAATAAAAAACAAAAGCATAATAATAAGGCATTGGTTGCAATTCCAAAGAAATTTCTAGAAAAAGGAATTTGAATATTTTTCTTGGCGGTCAAATGTCACATTTCTATGTGAATACGGTCCTTAGCTAATGATAACAAAATATTTGTTTGCCTTTTCTAGCAATCAGGCCAAATTACATCACAATTTTGTCGTCTATGGCAGCGGTTTCCAAAGTGGGGGTAGCGCGGTATGGCTAGGGGAGGCTCCAAAAATATGCACAAAAATATTAGTATAAAAATTAAAAAATTAAACGTAAAAAGGAAGGCGCGAAATTTTTTTTTTGAGGGAGTTATCATGACAGGAATTTTATGGACAAGATAAACAGATTGAAAATTGCGTGCCTACCCCCCCCGTCGACAATATGTTTTGGTAATGATCTTCTTCAATTTTTCTCTAGGGTGGAAGGCGCGAAAAAAAAATCTGTTTTGGGGAGGCATGGAAGCATAAAGTTTGGAAACCATTGGTCTATGGACTTTGTTACAAATACATTTTAATTTGTCAATAAGTAAAGCATCGATCATTCACAATGTTTCAGAAATCAGCATTGACTGCAGGAGGGACTAAGTCTTCAGGTCGTTTAGTCCTGGTGATCAGATCTCTCCACAGAGCCCACTACGATGAGTGGAATTCCTGCCTCGTGCAGGCTTTCCTATTGCAGGTTACTTTCTCACTTAATTATACAAAACACTGAACTGAAATCTGCTTTTATGTTTATCAATTCAAGACTCGGTAATCTAAATTCACCAAAAACTTATTAATTAATTAATTCTTAGGAAGGAACTTGTAACCCCTAGACCTAGGAATGCTCACCAGGTTTGCTTGGTGCGCTGACTCTCCCTGCCAGGCTTCCTGCTCATGGTCACCGCCACACAGGCTGAATATCACACTATCATCAGGTCCGGATTAAGGGTGGTTCAAGCGGCGCGACCAAACCACGGCTCCCTCGTCTGAGTTTAGAAAAATATGCTTCAAATATTTTTTTTATATACATTTGTTCAGGATCCCAGGTTTTTAAGGCATTCACGACTAGAAAGACTAGAAATAAGTTAAAGAAGACATTTACTTTTTTTTGGGGTCCAAATCAATCCGGGACCGGGACATGGTGACTTGTTTGAAATCGTACTTATAGATTAAAATTTCAACATATTTTTGTACAAAAAAGATAAGACAGAGTTCCCCCAAGAGGTGTCATAGACCTCCTGAACAGGTTTCCCAAAAATGAACTTAAAAAGCCGTCAATAACTTTTGTGGTTTGCAAAAAGTATTTTTCTGGTGGGCATGGTGAGAAAGGGGGGAGAGGGCTTAGGCGAGTTGAGAAGCCCCTGATTTTTGCCGCATAAGGGCCCCAAGTGTTCTTAATCTGGGCATGAGAATGATTGTTTGTATCTGTATCTGTTCCAGTTGGTGCAGCACGCTGGGTGCTGGGAGAGGAGTGATGAGGGGGGCATGCGCTGGCTCTCCCTGCCCGCCTTCCTGCTCATCGTCACCGCCACGCAAGCTGACTCCGCCCTCAGCCTGTGCCCCCGCTTCACCAACTCCATGAGAATCGCATATCTAGAGTAAGTATCTCTCACTCTTTGTACCCAATCTATCCCTTTGTTTGCCATATTCCCGAGGAAGCAATTCCAAAGAAATGACCACACACCCCCAGGGGATCTTTAGAATATGTAGTATTGAGTAGTGAATCCGTTGTGGAGAGTTATGAATCCGTTGTGGAGAGTTATGAATCCGTTGTGGAGAGTTATGAATCCGTTGTGGAGAGTTATGAATCCGTTGTGGAGAGTTATGAATCCGTTGTGGAGAGTTATGAATTGGTTGTGGAGAGTTATGAATCTGTAGCAAAGAGTGACTATTGCATTGAGTTATGAACCCCATAGGAGAGTTGTGAATCTGTAAGGGGTGATGTCGGTAGCGAGTTCTACTGAAGGTAGCTAGCATCCAACACCACTCCTTGGTTGTTGTGGAGGTAAATAAAAACACTTGATGGACAAACTTGATTTTAATATTTAGCAAAGATTACACAGTATTGTATTATAAAATATTATTGAGAATATATTATAATAGAGTTGAATATTATTAAGAATATTATAACTGAGTGGATTCGAGCGTGGAGAATGTGACAACTCCGCGATTGACTGTCAACTCGTTAAGACGCATCCCCGTCATTGTCACATTCTCCACGCTCGAATACACTCAGTTATAATATTCTTAATAATATTCAACTCTATTATAATATATTCTCAATAATATTTTATAATACAATACTGTGTAATCTTTGCTAAATATTAAAATCAAGTTTGTCCATCAAGTGTTTTTATTTACCTCCACAACAACCAAGGAGTGGTGTTGGATGCTAGCTACCTTCAGTAGAACTCGCTACCGACATCACCCCTTACAAATCTATAGACTTGAGATATAATTCTAAAGCGTAGAGCTATGTATTTGTTGTAGCTGTTTAGCCCTCTGGCATGGAACACAAGGGTTCTAGCAACTGTGCTTTCAACCATACTAGATAAAACCATATTTTTATTTAATAATTATTACTGTCTGTTTCCAGACCTCCAGATGAAAAAGAGTTGTCGGAAATATGCAGCTACCATGTCCAGCAAATATTGCAGCCATTTGTCAAGAGCAGCAAAGACAGGCAAAGGGTGGACTCTTTCAGTTCAGCCATGTTTGGGCTGTATCGTGAAGTAAGACATAAATTGTATTTTAGAATTCACTTGAAACTTAAGATGATTTTTTGTTCGTTTGTGAATCACACCTCAAGAGCTGTCTGCAATTTGATGTGTTGCTGTAGAAATCACCAATTTTCAAGCTAGACCCAATCGCTGATAGGCTATATGGACCTTTGGTGACCGGTTTTTGGGAAAAGCATAAAAAAATTCTACCTGAAGAAGAGCATGTTTTGAAAATGGAATATTATAGCTCAGTTCAGGAATTCAACCCACGGGCTATGACCTTCCGATAGTCTGTAGCGTTAACCACTAGACTATAGACCGTTTAGCACTTCACTTTGAAGGTATACTACAATGCAATCCTTTACAAACAGCACCATCTATAAAAAAAGGCTGCTGATAATGGATATTTTCAAGACAAGATTTTATAAGCAAGACCAGCTGGAGATAGGTATTTGTTTTTTTTTTCAATGCTTTATTTACTAGTTATCCAACATCATCTTAACTATTCTTATATATGGCAATCAGCTACTTGATTTCACTACGCTGTTGACTGTTTTGCTAAGTGGAAGTTTTGAATTATTGACTCCCGCTCGGCCAACCACTGCACCGCCTCCGGAGTCTCTCTGGGCTGGAAGTCTCATCACCACGGCAATTCTTAACTACTAAATATCGGTAATATTTATATGAAGACTAATCAGCTGTTCACTTGCGGCCATCTTGGATTGACAGGCCTTGATACAAATATTACCAATGGTAAGAATTACCTTTCTGATGGGACTTCCAGTCCTGGTATCTTCCCACTGGAAACTCCTCCACTTAGTTGTTTGATCATTTATAGATAGATATCTTTGATCAGTTCATTATTGCCTACTTCTAATTAAGGTTGTCTCCTGATGAAGTTGGATTAATAAGCTAATGAAATGTGGAGAGAAACAAATTTTTGCAGCTTTTATTTTTTTTCTGTTTTATTAGTTTGTACTTTATTGTTGTATGTTTTTAGGCTCGTGAAGTGTTTATATCCGAGGTCCATTACAACTGGACGGCGAGAGATCTGACAACCTGGTGTGATAATTTGAAATCATACAAAGTTGATGAAATTGACAACTTTCAGCAAGTAAGACATCATAATCATTTATCTCTCTGGCAGAATAACCCAGAGTTTTATTATATTTCCACCTTTCATTATATTTCCATATCCATGAGATATGGCGCCCTTGAGATGGTCCTGGAGCATTAAATGGCGCCACAGGAAAGAAATCATCCATCATCATCATCATCATATCATGGGTGTAAAAGAAATGCGAGAAGATGTTGCAAGAACTACGAGAAAGAAGGGTGTTGATAAGTGACTTATAATGACCGAAATGAATGGCAATTGATTTGCAATCTTGGCGGCTAGGGCACTTTAATATAATTGAATAGATTTTTAATAATTCTAATTTACTTTAATTGTTTTTGTTTTCTGTTAGCACCTAGTCCACTTCTGAGTGTTTTTGTTCCTTTTTTCTAAGGAAAAAAAAAACAGTTACAGAGTTATATCTTTAGTAATAAAGGTTTTTTTTTTGATCAACCAGTGAATTTTCCTTATAAAGTAATTTAGTTATATCTATTGAAACAATGCACTAGAGAAATTAAAATTCCTTGACTAATAGGTTCTGAAAACTTTGTTTACTTTTGCCAATGCCACCCCGATTTCAGGGAAAGGTGGCAGGAGTTGCAAGGCTCATGTGAGGTTTGTTTTCTGTTGTAAGTGCACGTGTAGTATGTGTAAGTGCACACTTAGACATGTTTGCTTAAAAAAAAATACCTTAAAATATGGAAGTAACTATTTGATGTGTTCCAGGCCATCCTGCAAGAAGCAGTGTATATATTCAGAGATCGCCTCGTCTCTCTTGAGGAAAAGAAGAAGTTTGATATGTTGTGTGTCAAGTATTTGGACATCCAGTCCCTGCTGGATCTCTGCTTTGTGCCAAGGATGGCAGAACAAGGAATGGTGTTGGAACTGGTCCAGCAAACTGACTGGAAGATGATGGTCAATAAGGTCATCAACCAATGCAGTAAGAGATCTTACATAATTTCTTGTATTTAACCACCCTACCTTCAGGCTTCTTTCCGAGAAATAGGCAAAAAATTATCAGGAATCGAAACCACAATGTACATACCCCTGACTTTTGAAGAGTATTTATAAAAAATTACAAAACCTCAAACAAACAACCGAATGCTTAGCCTACCCTTAAGGAACTAACTTTTCTAAACTTATGACATGACATGACATGACTTTGGAACTCAGGCGGTTTGTAGTTTTCATTTTTTTTTTCAAGCGCGTATGCGATACGGGACGTAGCAGAATGGTACCTACAATCAAAGTTTGCATATTGTGTATATTCATACGCATAGGGCGGTTAACTGCAGATAGCATCCTGAATTGGCTATAGGGACAGGGCTCTTAGTTTATCTGGTCCAATCTGCTGAAATAGTCCCTTTTCACACAGCACCAATTCTGTCTTGTTTGTCTATGGTTTTGGGTGGGTTTGCTGGGCAAACTATAATGCCCGCTTTCCACTGCGAGCGGAGCGGACTCCGTACGGACTCCGCTCGACTAGCAACAGTAAATTTCATAGAAGTGCTTCCACCGACAGCGAGTCAGCGGAGCGGACTGAGCGAGTACAAAGAGTTACAAAAGTGGTCGCAGAGTTGAGCGAGTTTCCAGCGGACTCCGTACGGACTCCGCTCGACTAGCAACAGTAAATTTCATAGAAGTGCTTCCACCGACAGCGGAGTGAGCAGAGCGGACTGAGCGAGTAAAAATGAGTCCGCTGTGTCATGGTCTCGGCCGCTAGTTTTCAACGGACTCCGCTCCCCCGTGCCCCCCGCGCCAACCCGCGCAGTTGCATGACAGTTGGTTTTACAAGAAATGTGAAAGTACCCCGCGATAAAACACACCATACATGATTTACAAAAACACATCATACATTATTTCATAAATTTGAAAATATTAAAATGTATGTTTTATTTCAAACATCTACTTTTTATGTATTAAAGCATTTATGTATCGTCGGGGTTATAGCCGCGTGGGCCAAGAGGGCTGATCTTTCTAGCGTGTTTCGAATGGAACAACGTTGGTTCGATCCCCGCTTGGGTCACTTGACTTTAACTTTGACCCTGGTTCAACAGATGTTATTGGGTACTTATTATTTAATAATTCATTAATAATAAACAATAATGAATTATTAAATGATGATATTAATACCTGTTTCTGGCCAGGCAGAATAGGTTGGTGAATTGCATTCCTCTTCACAAATCTATTTTTTTTTTTAATTAAAAAAAAAAATTAAAAATTAAAATTAAAAAAATAATACATTAAGTACTTACTTTTTATTTTTCGAAACAAAAAAAAACTTTTTTATTAATAATTAAAACGTTTGATCTGGGCGTAGGCTGCAACGAGCCGTCACACACTGTCATGTCGCCTAGTTGGCTCCGCTAAGCCCGCTGTAGATGGAAGGCAAACAACTCTTCCATCTGACTCATCTCATTTCCCGCCTAGCTCACTCCGTCGAGCTCGTTGGCTGTGGAAGGCAAATACCATTATTTTTTAAAAATCTTTCGCAATGGAAGGCCAAAACTATTTCACTACGCTCCGCTCAGCTATTTCCCGCTCCCGCTCAGCTATTTCCCGCTCGCAGTGGAAAGCGGGCATAAAAGTTATACATCCCCACACACTACTTCAGTTCCCTAGTATAAAACATTATGTAAACTCACCTCCATTGCGTAAATAAAAAATAATGTGTGAAAACTAAATCACTCTCCAGGAGTACCGTCGAATATTACATACATTTTCGATTCACGTAATTGAGTTGAGATTTACGCAATGTTCTATATTCGGGGTATACATCTGGCGCCGGATAGAAAAAAACCGTAGTAAATTACGTTTGCAAGACAGGTCTAAATTAGAACTGGTCATTTTTATTTATTTTTGTTTTATGTTTATTTTTATCCATTAATTTAAATTTTATTATTCAGATTCAGAGGTAGAGTCAACAGATGGTGCGTTTGGCGTCAGTGGTGCAGAACCCTGCGTGGAACTCTTGGATCTTGTCTCGGCATGTGGTCGTTCACTCGGAGGCCGCGCTGTAGTGATGGCGGGGGCCCCAGGCGTGGGGCGCAGGGCTGCCGGACGTCTAGCTGCCGAGATGGCAACGGCCAAACTCTGCCACATAGCAACTCAACAGCAATTCAATGCACAAATCAGAACAGTGAGTTTCAAGATGATAATAATATAATAATAAAACCAATTATGTTATATACTATTCACTTATATTAGCTACAGGAGATGACCTTTTGTGGTGCATCAATAGATGCCACAGATGCTCCATAATGATTAGTCCAAAGGGTTGATGAGTGAGTGGACCATGGATGTGAGTACCTACTGACCTTCTTCATGTCCTGGACAAATTGTGGCTGTTGTGTCGGTTCCACTTTGGCATAGAAGAGTCAAGATCCGTTGCATATGACTCTTGACGAAACATTGAGAAACATGTTCTCATCTACACCTGTAACTGTAACTCCATCGCCATTCCGCTAAGGGTGGCCAGAGGCTCTAGAAGGACGGTTTTTAAATTCCGTTTTTTATTTTTTACAAAAAAAACTACCTGCGCAATTCTCATAAGTTTGTCCTTTTCTAGGCTTGTTACGTAGGTGGGTTTGTAATACCAGACAAAAAGTTTGTTGCATTTCATGCATTACTCTCATTCTAGATTATCTCCAGTTGTGGGTTGGAAGGTTCCCCTACTCTGGTGGTGATAGAGGAGGGAGCTTCGCAGTCCGGGCCCGTCCTGGGAGCCCTGGAGGCGCTCCTGACAGGCAGCGGAGGACACGGGAGCCTGCCTCTCACCCCACAAGAAGTGGAAACCTTGGCAGGGCAAGCTAGGGCGCAGGGCAACACCATTGACAACTTTATCAATTGTAAGGGCCTTTTCAGATATAGCTCCAGTCTAGGAATGTTATGGACATGATATTTGGGATGTGGATACCGATATGGAATTATTTAGGATATCTGATTTCCATTTCAATTATGGATATTAGATTTTAAAAGGATTGTGAAAGTATAATACTACAAATAAAAACATAAATTGTTTGACTTTATTTCTATATTATAATTTGGTTTTATAATCAGTCATCCTACAAAAGTGATACCAGCATGAAATATAAATTATTTATATTTTGTATTGTTTGTGTATTAACACTGAAAATTCATACTGTTATAGTTTAAAAATTTTTGAGGAATTCAAAAACACTGTTTATTTTCACATGAATATATTTAAAAAGATTACAATCTTTAGAGTAAGTTACTAACGTTTTCGACCTAGAAGGTCATCATCAGGTATGTGATGATGACCCTCTAGGATACTCTAGGATACCTGATGATGACCTTCTAGGTCGAAAACGTTAGTAACTTACTCTAAAGATTGTAATCTTTTTAAATATATTCATGTGAAAATAAACAGTGTTTTTGAATTCCTCAAAAACTTTTAAACTATAATAATATAAATTATTTATTGGTAGGTACAATATTTTTGATTAAAATTACATTTTATATTTAATAAAAGGAGTAAGTAGAGTGAGTACAAAATATTCAACGTTTATTTTTCATTTTGACAGATGTTCATAAAAACCTGGGCATTGTCTTTATTTTGGACACAAAGGATCCAAAACTGAGGAATCTCCTGCAGAAGTACAGTCTTCTTTATCAGAGATGTCACTTTGTGTGGCTGGACAGATGGAGTGATGATACAATAAGGGAAATGCCTAGCCTCATTGCCAACAGGTTCAATTAAATCTGAATATTAAATGCACCATGCACTTTCAATGTTTTATTCATTGTTGAAATTTGAATATTTTCTGTAGGCACATAAAAGTTATTATGTTTTGGGTCCTCTCTGGAACGTACTTTCTGCGTTATTAGTAAGAGAAGACTTGTCCTTTCCCCAGCATGAATGAAATCCTTTTGCATTTGGATCTCTTTTCATAAAGCACATCATTGGGATATTTTTTTTTGACAAAGAAAGTTTGTATTGCAAGAATGGACTGAAAAAACTGCGGTTTAATGTGCAATGTTGGCATTAGTGATTTTATTTTCAAACTCAATGTAATGGATTTATTTCATCAACGGACCACATACAGGCCCAAGTGAAATCCCATCAACCAGCAAAATTAATCAGTCTTAATCTGTGTTGTTCGTCCTACGAGGAGCTCAAAAGGATTGCCTTGGATACGGGAAAATGGTAAAAAAGTGGAATGTTTTTTGTTCCTTGACTAATAGGTTGGTTTGAGGCGGACCCCCATGCTGCGAAAAATTGGTTCACTTTTGCCAATGCCACCCCAGTTTCAGGGAAAGATGGCAGGAGTTGCTAGGTTTATGTATCCAGCTTCAATTTCACTAGGGGTGACCAAGTACCTCCACAGATGTGTCCCTCCTTTTCTATGTCCTGGCATACATCTTTCATCTCTTCGACATTCATCATTCTCTTCATGCATACTCTTTTATTTTGCTCACTGCAGTTTCCCGTCATTTGCAATCTCACTTATTTGATCACTCCATTCTTTCCTCATTCTTCCCCTTTCGCTCTCACCTTTGGCATTCTCTTTGTACACTTTTTTTGTCAATCGTTCATCATGGCACTCTTCAACGCGCTTATGTATAACGCACTCATTCGTTACCCAGTCATTTCAGATCCTATCATTCAGAGTCTTACCAGTCAAGTCGTTTCTACCATTCATACTTAAATTGTACTTATTGCATTTTTTCAGGATGTCTTTGAGTGGTATAGATATCGGAGCTGGCGACATTAATATTCCTCTCGAAGGAATCATTCATATTTATTCTTCAGTGAGTCAGGCTGATCTGGCAACACCGTACAGATACATAAGTCTGCTGAAAACTTATTTCAACATCTACACAGAAAGGAAACGAGTCATGGAGGATAAACAAAAAATATTACAGGTATGGCAACAATTCTTAAAAATAATAGTGGTTTTAAATAAAGAGTAAAAGAACATTTTGTTCATACAGCTTACAAGACGCGCGCTCATCTCCACCATACATTTTGGTACAAACTATTGTTTACTGTGCGTGGTATTTAGTGCCTTTTTTAAATTTCCAAAATCCAACTTGGTGTGCTTAAACCAGTTTTAAACATGTACAAACCTATTTTGAAGAGCTAGGTAAGCTGTATTCCTTGATTTATAGGTTGGTATGAGGCTGGCCACCCATACTGTAAGAAATGTTTTTGCAACCCAAACTTTGCCAATGCCACCTCTGTTTCAGGGAAGGTCGGCAAAAGTTGCAGAGTTTATGTTCATTTGAGGTTTGATTTTAATTGGTAAGTACACATTCAGCATTTTTAAGTGCGAACTTACATGTGTCTGTTTGCGGGCATGAATTTGATATGAGGTTTGAATGTCAATATATCTTTGCAATTTAGATTATAGATTGAAGATTATAGGAACGTTTTTTAGTTATTTGCCTAGGCTATAGAACCAAACTGCATTGAAGTTTTCTCTTCTC
The DNA here is from genome assembly GCA_951799405.1 of Agapetus fuscipes. Taxonomy (NCBI): domain Eukaryota; kingdom Metazoa; phylum Arthropoda; class Insecta; order Trichoptera; family Glossosomatidae; genus Agapetus; species Agapetus fuscipes. The sequence continues at coordinate 10,081,019 of OX637339.1, forward strand.
TTCTTTTTTTTGCTTACATTTCATTATTATACTGTGAATAACTTCTTTGGAGTTCTGGATATAACTTATTTTAAATCTGAATTTTCATTTTCAAGTCTGGAGTGACTGCGCTCACAGCCGCGCAGGAAGAAGTGTCTCGTTTGAAAGCGGGAGCGGCCGGCCAGCAAGCGGCTCTCAGTGAGAAGCAGAACAAAGCGGCTCAGGCGCTGAACCAGATAGCGGCCACCATGCAAGCCGCTACAGGACACAAGGAGCAGCTGCAGACACTGAGGGCCAGCACACAGGTGGAGAATGATAAACTGCAAGCTAGGTTAGTGGTTGCTTCTACAATCTCGTTAACGGCATCTGTGCACCGAGTATAAAGCATAACCTTTATGAAATCAAAACTTGATTAAAACGTAAATTACTCTCTAGTAGTGCCGTCATATATTCTAATCAAGGTGATATTTATGCAATATACTCAGAATACTGACCGGTCCGTAGTCCAGTGGTAACACTTCGGACTCGTGAATGGAAGGTTGTGGGCTTGAATCCCGGCGGAGCACAAAAAATATAAATATAATATTTCAAATCTGCACTTTGCTGGGTTGAAAAATTCATAAAGCTTTACCAAAGACCGGTCATCAAAAGATACATCCAGCCTTATAACAACTGGGTCTTGCTTGAGAATTGGCGCTTTGTAGCGATGACCACCAAGCTCGTAAAAAGGTCGATAGCTCAATTGGTAGAATGCTTGCATTCCATGCCAAGAGCAAGGGTTCGATCCCAAGGTATACTCAACCTTCACAAGAAATGAGAACCAGCCCCCCGGGAGCTGGGAAACCCCCACTTCAACTGAAAGTGGTTGGTGTGGAGCCGGCCCCCTTACCAGTAAAAATAAATAGGTTCTGAATCGCCCTTTCGGGGATAACGCAAGCAAGAAGTTACACTATATGTGTAGCTTAGTTGCGTTTACTGTTCAGTTTCTATTCCCAACATTATTGTTCATATTCTCCCACTCCTCACCGAGTGACCACTTTTATGTTATGACACTTTTAAAATATTAGGCTTTGTGTCATCAACCATCTATAATCCTTTTATCTATCTTTTATTAACAATCGAAAAAACATGAATTTTCACAGTGTTAATACACAAACCATAAAAAAAAAAAAAAAAAAAAAAAAAAAAAAAAAAAAAAAAAAAAAAAAAAAAAATATAATCCTTTTAATCTATAATTTAAGTTGAACAAATTATATGTTAAAATTTATGTGTCCACCAGCAGGCATGTGGAAGTTGGCGCTTACACATGCTGCATGTGTGCTTACAAAATAAAGACCCAAATCTTAAATGAACATAAACCAGATTCATGCCAGCCTATAAGTCAAGGACGCTAACCAGCAATAAGTGTGCTGGGTGAGAGGTCTCGTGAGAGATTTCAGCCGTAGGTAGGCAACAATTTTTAAATTAAAAAAGAATCAAGAGGAATCCAATTCACTAACCCATTTTGCATGATCACAAACAGGCAAAAACATCATCAAGTAATTTATAATTACTCAATAACATCTGTTGAACCAGGGTCAATATAATATCATCAAGGAGCCCGACGTAATTAGAACTTTCATTGTTTTTATTTAAAACCATCCATCAATATTCCCTGTTTCAGGGAATATCGGCAAGAGTTGCAGGGCTTATGTTCATTTGAGGTTTGGATTTTATTTGTATTTGTAAGCGCGAACTACACGTGTTTGTTTGTGGGCATACATCTGAGAGCTTTGAATGAATATATCCTTGCAACTTAGATTATAGATAGATTATAGAATATAAAAGACATAAATGGCATATGCCTGTTTCTTCCCATAATAACAAACGTTGCATGAACACACAATAATAGTTAAAGAATAAAAAAATTAAACATAAGATATTAACATCATACGTCAAAAACAGACACGTTGTAAACATGCCGGTTGCTTGGAAACTGATGATAACAAGACCTCATTTGTATGAAGATGGCGCACTATTTTTGGCATACAAAATGGCCCAGATTCTCTATCTATATCTTTTTTATGTTGATCAATGTTTAAAACATCCTATTCATAATTACCGTCTTGACCTCCTTGGTCATATGGAGACTTATCACATTCCTTTTTTGAAACAGGAAGAAAGTGATAGAGGCAGAACTGTCTGAAGTGGAGCCCATAATTCAGGAGGCTCGTTCAGCCGTTGGAGAGATCCGTAACGAGGCGCTAAGCGAGGTGCGCTCGCTGCGGGCCCCACCAGAGCCCGTGAGGGACGTGCTGGAGGCCGTGCTGCGGCTGATGGACATCGCAGACACTTCCTGGCACTCCATGAAGATGTTCCTATCCCGGCGGGGCATCAAAGAAGATATAAGGTGAGGAGAAATGTTACTTACTTAAATTTTGATAGTTTTCTATATAACTCATGGCCTTGGGAGTCAAGTCACTGTTCTTGACTAGCGTATTTGGAACAGAATACGTTTGACCATAACTTTGATCCTGGTTCAACAGATGTTATTGCATACACACAAGCTTCTGTTTCGTATGAAGACAACTGGCCAAGCAATTTTTTTTTAAATAGATTTGTGAAGAGGAATGCAATTCACCAACCTATTTTACTTCGGCAGTTATCTTCATGCGAAAGCAGAAGCTTGTGTGCATGCAAATGCAAGTAGATTGGTGAATTGCATTATCTTGTTGCACTGTCGAGAACTGGGAAGTCCCCACTACAAATGTGATTAATACCAAGCATAAGGCCAGCCGCCTTATGTTTTTAGAGACAATGCTGTAAGAAGTTTCATTATAGCTTAGTTGCAAGTTGCATTGCATATAGGTCGTAACTTAGGACTTTTTTATTTTAACCATATCTATTTAGTCCAAAACACTTGAAACATTTAATGTAAAACATTGTTTAATCTTCAGCATTACCGCCAAATGTATGGGCTCCTAGATTGTCTGGAATCCATTTTTTATTTACTACAGGTGACGTCACATATCCGAGGTAATATTTTGAATGTTTGGAGTCCATTGGGGCTAGAGTGGCTCTATTATACTTTTGCTAATTTCCAGTCTTTATCCATCTTCCAGAAATTTCTCAGCGTCCAACATCTCGGCTGACAGTTTGAGTGCCGTGCAGAAGCTGATCTCCCAGCGCAGTGTCTCCTTCACGGAGAAGGCGGCCAGGAGAGCCTCAGTAGCCTGTGCTCCCTTGGCTGCCTGGGTGCTGGCCAACATCAAGTATGCGGAGGTGCTGCACAAGATAGCCCCGCTGGAGGCTGAGCAGAGAAGTCTCTCCAGGTATTGCATCAATAGATCACTATAAAAATGTTACCTTTATCAATATCATTACCATAAAAAATGTAAACTTGTAAGTCTAAGCGTGTTTCTAAGAAGGGCCTTTGATCTTGGGTCATGATTTTGGTTGCTTTTTTAGCCTTCATAAAGACTCACTGTGATAAGTGGTGTGGAGTCATTGTGGTGCAATAATTCTGCTTCTCTGTTTAGAGCAATGATGGGCAAAGTACGGCCCCCGGGCCAGCTCCGGCCTGCAAAAGCATTTAATCCGGCCCGCCGACAGTCTTTCCACATGAATAGGATATGGCCCGCGATAATTTATTTTGACGGTCCTGAATTATAAAGTAGATTCTACTTGGGTAGAATAAAGAGGCATAGTTAAAGAGCCAGCTAGAATATTTGTGCAAGTGTGTAATACTGTAATGTTTTATATGACCTAAAGTTTCAACACAAAATGCATTTTTCCCATAATTCTGACCCTTCTCTGAATTTCTTAAACTTTCTAGCCCCCCATAAAGAAAATTTGCCCTCTACTGGCTTAGAGTGTAGTCACATTGAAAGAATTTTTGGTCTCTTTCTAACTAAGGATCATTTGTGTTTAATGTATGTTGAAACGAAGTATATTTTACCATTTGAACAATTTCCAGTCCAATACATTCTAACTATGATAATGTTTGAACACATCATCTACAAGATTTTTAACATTCTCAGGAACCTCGCCGAGGCATCTAACCAGATGGAGTCTCTATCAGAAGGCCTGACGTCTGTGGACTCTCGTGTTACCATTCTGAAGGAGCAGCTCAACTCTTACACGCGAGAAGCCACACAGATAGAGCTGAGTCTCACAGAGGCCACCAACACTATCACAACCGCTGAACAGCTGGTGGACAGGCTCAAGGACGAGTACCAGAGATGGATAAACAATCTGAAGGATCTGTCTCAAGAAGTCACGGAGATCTCAGTGAGGTCCCTGCTGGCGGCTGGATTCATCTCGTATCTATCCAATCAACAAGAGGAACAAAGAATGTAAGACTTCTCATTCTTTTATTATCATTTGAGTGCCAATCATAATCATTTCATTGCCTTCAATTTGCGCTGAATTCATCAATGAGACTCATATTCGGGATGTCAAAGTTTAGTTGCATCACTCCATAGTTAAAGAAACTGTATTGGGAAACCGTGGTCTACTATGTTAGTCTGATGGCTTACAAAGCTGTAAGTAAATGGTGCGGATCCTTCATATGTTCTCACCAGGTGATTCTCTTAAACCCTTGTAAATTGTGAATAAGAGACATAATCTAAAAGCCGCCTCAAATTCTGCAAGTATGATGGTCTTGGGCAACCTCGATTTTACTTCCCATAATTCTTTCTTCAAAGATGTTGCTAAGGAAGTGCAATAAGAGTTCAACTTTTCTTTTGAATAAAATGTGTGGCTTATCGGTATTCTTCTCTTATCTATCTTTGTCTTCTCATTTTTTTATATATCTTAAAAACAATTCATCTTTCGTATCTTTAAAATTTGTCCTCCATATTCCTGCTCCATGACACCAATCCATCCAACCTTCTTGATCTATGTCTTCCTACTGCACTGCTCCGTTAATTGTTGTTCTCAATGTTTTTTTTTCTTTCAGGATGATAATGAAGTCGTGGGGCGACCATCTGAAGGTGAACATGTCTTCGTTTACCATCAAGGACTTCCTGGCCACCAATGATGATCAGATACAGTGGACCACTGAGGGCCTACCACCAGACATCACTGCTCTTCACAGTGCCATTATCATCAATGAGGTGAGTCGCCTGTTTCCAAAATCCACTACATTTTAGCCAACTTGGTTGTTGCTGAAGAAAGCATCAATCCTCAAGCAAGATATTTGCTGTAAGGCTGTATGGACCTTTTATGAACAGTCTTTTATTTTTTAAAGGCGAATGAATTTGGCAACCCAGCAAAGAGCATATTTGGATATACAATTTTTGATTTTGTGCTCCGCCGAGAATCAAACTCTTGACCTTTGGAATACGAGTCCATAGAATTAGACACTTGACTGCAAACCTCGTGCAGATAGCAGATTTTGGAAACAAACGACTCATATAGGTACAAAATATATCAAGTTATGAAGCATCTGGAATTTTAAGGAAAATTTAGATGAACTCAATTTCAATCAAACTTAAGTTTTTATGAAACTGTGATGAACTGTCATTAACATCATCATCATCACTTCACCTTCACGCTGAAGAAGCTTATCGTAAACATGGGCGAAATGTTTGGGAGCTCCCACAGACCACGGCAACAGATCGCTGAAAACAACTCTACAGTTTCAACAGCCAGCTGTGTAAGCCTAAATCTCTTATTCACTAATTTTGTTGTCTTTTTAGGTTTTGAAAGAGTCCAGATGTGGTTTGGTTCCTCTCATCATAGACCCCAATGGGGGAGTCACTGATTGGCTGGACAAGCATCTATCCAACACTCCTAAAGACATAGTGCCCCAGGGCAGTGAAAAGTTCAAGACCTTACTGCAACATGCTATAAGGTGAGTGAGCACTCAATACTCTTTTGGAATGATGATAGAAGTAAAAATAGCCAGGATTATCAATCTTTGATAGAAGTGGCACTAACAGAAGATTATTCCCTCTCCATCCCATCGCTCCATTCTATAATCTATAATCTAAGTTGCAAGGATATATTAATTTAAAGCTCTCAGATGTATGCCCACAAACCAACACGTGTAGTTCGCGCTTACAAATGCTGAATGTGTACTTACAAATAAAATCCAAACCTCAAATGAACATAAGCCCCACAACTTTTGCCGACCTTCCCTGACACAGGGGTGACATTGGCAAAGTGAACCATTTTTTACAGTATGGGTGGTCAGCCTCATACCAACCTATAAGTCAAGGAATGATGATGGATTGATTTATGTAAACAAATATGGACTGACAGGACTGACAGTGAGACACCAAAACATCACAACACATATAACATGATATACACAAAAGAACAATACACAGACACACTTTTATTCATTATTCATTATTCTTTGCATCTAGACGTCATTCTAATATGCCAACAGTCTCCGATAGTAAGCGATCCACACCAGTTGTGAATATATCCAGGTGGGGGGCTGAGGAGGACAGAGTATTGAGCAACGACAGCGCACACACTACACAAGACTGATGGAGAACATTGTTTCGGCAGGTGGGGATTGTGAAAAGATCATGACTTCTTGCTCTATTATAATTGCTGGGGGCGTAAAGCTGTAGAGTCCGTCCCAGCAGTGGCGAGCAATCAATTTTTCCATGAAGCAAGTTGATTTGAGTAGGGCCATATCTCGTCTCAACTCTAATGAATAAAATCCGAGATGATCCTGAAGAAACTTTGTGGTGTATAGAAAGGGGTAATACATAAAGTTGTTTTTATAGAGGGGCCTTAGAAATGTTTTTTCCATCTCAACTTCGGCCTCCTGACACTTCTTCTGTCCCTGAGTTTCGTGAATTAGATCCTTTTTATTGTTGACATATCGTTTATTCTTTCATATGTGTCTCAACCATTAAAGTTGGCAAATTTTTATGTATTAGGGGAACTGAAAGGAGATAATGCTTTCCTCCGCCAGTCCCATACTTCCACTGCGCGGCAGTGTGCCACTATTCTATCGAGCCAAGTTAATCTAGATCTTTCTGATTCTTTCCCACTGCCCTGCGCCTCTTTGGATCCACCATCATAACCTTATTCTCCAGGCTCCGATGGTCCATTTGCTGGAAATGACCAAGCCAATGCAATCTGCTGGCTGAATAACAATAAATAAACACTAATGCATCTTTGTTTCCAGGTTTGGCAAGGTGTTCATCATCGATCACTTGACTTACATTGACAACTCCTGGCTGTGTCTCTCCCGAGGCCTCCCCCTCTCCCTGCAGGCATCTTCCTCCTCCTCCTCCACCCCCAGCACTGGGTTCCGCTTGCTCCTGGTCTCTCGGGACACTTCTCTGCCAGAACGGCTGTCCCCTCATCACCGAGCCTTGCTGTCCATCGTTGATTTCACTCCGCAAAAACAAGGACTTGCAGGTAAGGAGAAATCTTCACATTCTTTTTTTCTATAAGTAAATCTAAAAAGTAATATTTTGAATAAAAAATATTTAGTTCCATTTGGGGAAATCGTGGCTAAGTAAAAAAGAAAGCGCAACTAATCTGCACATATAGTGAAACTTACCGTGTTCTTCCCGAAGGTGTTGCATGTGGCTTATGAAAGCTATTTACTTTAAAGATAATGGGCTGGTCTTACGCTAACCACTACAGTTAAAGTTGGGGTTTCTCATCTCCCGAGTTCTCATATCTTTAGAAGGCTGAGTAGACCTTCCTGGTATTTTATTTTGGGGATGAAATAAACACCAAAATAGGAAATCATATGAGGATTGAAGCCTAGTTCTCCGCATGGAATGGAAGCTTTTTATCAACTGAGCTATTGACCGGGCGACTGAGCTTTCGACCGCACTGTAAGCGATCCGATAATAAAAAGTAAATGGTTGTGGAACATTCCAATTTGTCACAGTTCTACACTGAACACCATTTTTTGAGCATTTCAGCCAGTTGATGTTATTTTTTTTTCAATGTTATATTTTAAGTTGACTGCATTTATTCTTTCTTTTGTGAATTTACAAAGACTTTTATCACATATGGGTTGATCCAAAGTAAATGTGTCAATAGCTGTAAAGCGTAGAATGAGCAATTGAGCCGGGCAAAGAGACCATCGTTTTCAGTCATCCCATTTTTGAATATTAAGATGAAATTATGTATATTTTTAGATCAACTGGTTCATGAAGCAGTGAAACAAGAAGAACCAAAACTCCTGGAGCAGCTCATGAAGATCAATGCCGACAAAAATAAACTACAGATGCAGCAGTCACAACTACAGGTCACAAATAATCCATAATGGGGGAGTTTTACCTACCATTAAAACTCTTATTATGTTTCTATAGATGTCTGGAGTCCATATTATGAGAGAAGCAATCACTTTTTCCCTTTTATGTGGTTTTTTAGTTTATTCCTGGGTCTTTGATTTGCACTTTTTTACACTTTAGGCACTTTTCTACTCTATGGTCGCTTTTTCCCCATTTCCTGTTTCCCTATTTCCAGTTCCCCCATATACCGGTGGCCATTTGTCATAAAGCTCATAATACACCAGGTAGGGGTTACCTGGACTCCAGACATCTATAGAAACATAATAAGAGTTTTAATGGTAGGTAAAACTCCCCCATTATGTGTTCTGAGAGATGTCTGGAGTCCATATTATGAGAGATCTGTCTATTATCTCCTGGTGACCGGGGACGTCTTTATTTGATATTAACTGGTTGAAATAGGGAGGGATCTTCTGGAGCTGTATGTTTCAACATCTCTTTCTGATAGTATTTTCTGAAAGTGTTTTCTATTGGGTAGTTCTCCAGCCAATTAAGTGATGCGACCGCTGAACGTGTGCTGCCGGGAGTGGCCTCTACTCCTGCTGATTTTAGCGTGTTCTTTACCCATCCTCCTATGATTGTTCTTGTAGCTGCCTTCACTTGTCCTCGAGTGCTGATGAACAGGTTATAAATATTTTGTCCTGATCTCCTTTCGCGTGATAGTTCAATCAGCTTCCTTATCCAGAAGACTGGGTTGACGTTGTGTTCCTTGGATTCCAGAAGTGTATCTGTTTTTGATCCTAATACATGCCGCATGTGGACCTACAATATAAAAACCCAATCTCAAATGAACATAAGCCTTGCAACTCTTGCCGTCCTTCCCTGAAACAGATCCAACAAATGGAATTAACACAATTGATGTGCCTTCGTCTAGAATGTTTCCTTCTGTGATATTTAGCAAGGTCAGATCGTGTACTCTTCTTCCTGAGGATAACAGAAGTAAGATTGCTGTTCTACACGCAACTTCATAGAGAGAATCTGAACGAGGAGTGTTCCTGACTAGCCAGTCTTTCACTATCTGCGGATTCCACACAGGGGACTTAGGAGGGTTAATCCTTACCATTGCTATGGCTTTTAATGTATGTTTCACTAGGAAATCTGAGCTGAGATTCTTTTCCATCATTGGGTTGCAGAAGGTTACGATGGCTGACTTGTGTACCAGTATAGTCCTGTATGACAGTTTTTTGTTTATGAACAGTTGCGCTAGATACCTTGCCAATTGATTAGGAGATGATGTGTTGGGATGGGTATTTTCCGCCAGTATCCAGCGGCACCATCTTTGCCAAGCAGGTTTATATGTGTTGAGTGTGGAAGCTCTCCATCCTGACAGGAGCAGTCTTTTCTCTTCCGCGTTTTGAAAGATTGCGCATGAGTCTGTGGAGTCTCTGGATACGTAAGTTGAACTCATGTGTGCCGTCGTGGATGCGAACAGGTCTATATCTGGTACTCCGAAATGATTGAAAATGGCCTTCGTTGCTGTTGATAAAAGATGCCACTCTGGAGGGGATCTTCCTCTTGATAGGTGATCCGCGTCTCCGTTGTATCTTCCCGGTAGGTACTGCGCTGTTAGCAAGATTTCCCATTGGCCTGCCAGAGTCAACAGATCTCGGGTAAGATTTAGGAGTGTTTTGGATCTGGTGCCCCCTTCCTTGCGGATGTAGGCGACTACTGTCTTGTTGTCTGATTGTACCAGAATTTCGGAGCCAGAAAGGTCGTGCGCTGTGCGTTGCAGGGTTGTGAAAACAGCGAACAACTCTTTTCTTTTGGAGTGCCACTTCTTTTGTTTGAACGGTCCACTGTCCTGACAGCATCAAGTCGTCCAGAGTTGCTTCCCAAGCTTAGTCTGACGCATCTGTTGTCAAGAAACGTTCGCAGGTTTCCCTGTGGATGGAACTTGATTCGTTCGCATTCCCTATCCCCCACTCTATTACTTGTAAGCTGTCCTCGGTCATTTGTCATGACCTTCTTGGTGACAGGTGCTTTAGTGGCCTGCTCGCTATCTGCAATTGTCTGCAGTGGAGGCGACCATGAAGCTGGCAAAGTTTAGTCTTCCTAGGAGACTTTCCGCCAGTTTTAAGGACCATTTTCGAGAAGTCAGTATTGCTCGAAGTGAGTGGCACAATGCCTCTTGCTTCCGGTAAGAAAGACCTTCTTGGTGACAGGTGCTTCAGTGGCCTGCTCGCTATCTGCAATTGTCTGCAGTGGAGGCGACCATGAAGCTGGCAAAGTTTAGTCTTCCTAGGAGACTTTCCGCCAGTTTTAAGGACCATTTTCGAGAAGTCAGTATTGCTCGAAGTGAGTGGCACAATGCCTCTTGCTTCCGGTAAGAAAGGAATTTGCAATTGTTATGCGTGTCCCAAACGATTCCCAAGTACTCTAATTGTTGAGTGGGGAAGAGCACTGACTTCTGGAGATTTACATACCACCCCAGAGATTGTAGGATATCTACTGCTAGATGCGATTGCCGACGAAGATCGTCCTTGGATTGGTTCGCAAGGAGGAAGTCGTCGAGATAAACGATTGTCCGGATATCTCGTCGCAGCAGTAAGTAGTTGGGCTACCCAATTTGTGAGGGTTGCAAACATTCTGGGGGCAGATGAAAGGCCAAAGATGCGATTGCCGACAAAGATCGTCCTTGGATTGGTTCGCAAGGAGGAAGTCGTCGAGATAAACGATTGTCCGGATATCTCGTCGCAGCAGTAAGTAGTTGGGCTACCCAATTTGTGAGGGTTGCAAACATTCTGGGGGCAGATGAAAGGCCAAAGATGCGATTGTCGACAAAGATCGTCCTTGGATTGGTTCGCAAGGAGGAAGTCGTCGAGATAAACGATTGTCCGGATATCTCGTCGCAGCAGAAAGTAGTTGGGCTACCCAATTTGTGAGGGTTGCAAACATTCTGGGGGCAGATGAAAGGCCAAAGGGCAGACTTGTCATCTGAAGTAATTCTCCTCGATAGACCAGTCGCAAAAATCTCCGATGTGCTATTGGGAGATGAAAGTAAGCTTGCGATAGGTCTATTTTCGACAACCAATCGTTTGGCTGCAGAAACTCTGACACTTTGTAGTGGCTTATGAGTTTGAACGAAGCCGGGTCTAGGAAGAATTTTTAACGATTTCAGGTTGAAAATCATTCTCGGGGAATCGTCCGATTTGAGTGTTAGGAACATTTTTGATAAGAAACTCTGACACTTTGTAGTGGCTTATGAGTTTGAACGGAGCCGGGTCTAGGAAGAAGTTTTAACGATTTTGGTTGAAAATCATTCTCGGGGAATCGTCCGATTTGAGTGTTAGGAACATTTTTGATAAGAAACTCTGACACTTTGTAGTGGCTTATGAGTTTGAACGGAGCCGGGTCTAGGAAGAAGTTTTAACGATTTTGGTTGAAAATCATTCTCGGGGAATCGTCCGATTTGAGTGTTAGGAACATTTTTGATAAGAAGCTGGGAGATGACTCCGCTGCCTCTATAACTCCGGATTCGGTCATTTCCTTTATTTGAGAGTCCATTTCGGGTGAAGGACTCGTCTGGTATAGCATTAAGTGGCTCCCTCTGGGAAACCAGATAATCTATCCTTGGGTCCAAGACAACCCTAAGCCGTTTCTGACGCCGCGGCGGTGAACCTGATTCCGAAGTGTCATATCCGCATTTTTTACATCCACACATTGAGATATATACTATAGAGCCGCAACCATCATACAATCAGGAAAAAAATGTCAAGCCGAAGTCCGTTGGAAATGTTTTAATGCAGATGCAAGGAGACAATCAGTTTTTATCCAGCTTCTGCATCGAATAACGCGCACTGTACTCTCAGGTTAAAACGAGATAGCAATAATTTTAGCAAACACATGGCAGACTTCAAACACGACAAAAAGGGCTGGATGTCATAATTCTCTGATATAAAATTCCCCTACAGTAATACTATTAAAAATGAATGTCAGATTAAAATGAAATGTAACTTTAGTCCTTTACTTTTAAAAATAATATGAGCAAGTCTTCAACCAGCAACCCGGCAGTATACAACCTTATTGTCGGTGTCAAATGTGTAACATTAATTAAAATATATTTAAGAAAAACTTATTTTTTTCAAAAATAAATTGTTTTAATAATTAATCTGTGCTAGTATGTTGTGTTTTTTTCATTTGTGCATGTTGTATAATTGATCAAGTTCACAAACAATGGTGTTTGAAAACTCCAATCACAATATTTAGACATTTATGGCAATATGTATTACCACCTGTCACGTCCGTTCGCTGTGTAAGTCTGCGTGAGACTGACGAGCCTCAAAATCGGGTTTTTCTCGAGTACGACTTTTGACTTACTACAGGGTGCTACGTGTTTCGAGCAACGTTACGTCTCTAGTATATATACCTCAATGCATCCACATCACCTGAATCCTGTGAGATTTCGGCGGGAGGTGGCCCTTTTTTGTTATCACAACTCATAACACTGATTTTGATGTTATCTAAAGTAAAAACTCCGTTAAAATAACGAAAAACGTTTTTCGTAAATGCGTGGCATACCCACAAAAATACTGTTACGAAATTAGGGTTCAATTGTCTTTCCAAATTAAAAATACACAGGTCTCCTTTAAAACTTATTTATTTTACACTGTTACAATATTTATTTTCACACTACTTTCTCGATTATTCTACTTGGTTTTGGTTCACTGATCAGATGGCTTCGATGTGTTTATTAGTCGCTATGATACTGGCCCGCTCTGCAGGCCATTCGCACCTTTATACTCTGTAGAGCAGTATGATCTAGAACCAAAGTTGCTAGACGGTTCCAGAGTAATTATTACTTCTCGACGCTTCACGTACTACCTAGAGATACAACCAAAATCCTACCTACAAATGTAATACAGAATTCCTATAATTATAACAAGTACCTACTTAGCCTAGAGAATTCTACACTTATACACAATTATCGATCCTACCTACCTATACCTATGAGGACTCTTATAACTATAACTACCCATACTTATTTCAATATTTATATTTACATAACACTACCCCCCACCTAGACTGTTTCGTCCCGGAACAGTCTTGACTCTGTGTAGGTAGGGGCATGCTGATCCACGTCGACACCCTGTGGTCAGGAAGAAGTGGCAGTCCACGGATTTCTCCCCACTGGCTCTCGGCTGCGCTTGCTCGCAGCACACCATGACGCTGATGCCGACTCCCGAGAACACTGCTTCAATCATACTCCGGATTATCCGCCAGTCTCGATTAGCGCGGCCGCCACCCATCTTCGGTATTGCCAGACGCGCCTGCTGATCCTCCAACATGTAGTCACGCAGCTCAACAAGGCCGTCCCACAATGCCTTGTAGTCCTCTTCCAGGTTGCTGGAATCCGGGACAACCAGGCAGTATGCTTGTTGACGCCCCTTCGGTAGTCTCAGAGCTCTTCCTTGCGGGCTGCTCGAGGGTTGCGGTTCTCCGAATTTGTATCGGAAGACCCGTGCAATTCCTCTAGACATATCTAGATCTTCCGGTACACTGCATGCCAGTGTGTGGTCCCTAGTGACCTCAAATAAGTCCTTGTGGACTTCTGTGGTCACTCCATGGCGAAACTTCTGCCCTGCCTTCGCGTTCTCCCAAAACGTCTCAAAGGCTGGTGATCTTTCGGATGCGACGCACTGTCGTACTTTTTGGGCTGGTTGGTCATCATTATCGCCTAGGTATGGTGAGAGGCGATTGTAGTGTACAACCCTTGGTTTTCCGTTTGGTCTCTTTTTTATGCGGTAGACCACATCGTTGATGCGCTCCAAGATCTCGTACGGCCCGTCCCAGGAACGCTGAAGTTTCGGACAGTATCCTTGGCGCCTCTTGGGGTCAAAAAGCCACACCCAGTCACCAGCTTTGTACCCCATGCTGTCAGCTCTGGTGTCATAGCGCTCCTTCATTTGATCGCTGGCTTCCCCGATGTTCATGCGGACCTGATCATGGATGTCATCCAGCCTCCTGCGAAGGTCTGTCACATAGTCTTCTCCGGCTAGGTCTTCACCTGGTTTGCAGCCAAATTTGAGATCACAAGGAAGTCGCATTTCTCGCCCAAACAGTATGCTGCTGGGAGTCTTCTTCGTCGTTTCCTGAACAGCCGACCGGTAAGCCAATAAGAACAAAGGCAGATGTCGGTCCCAGTCCCGCTGATGGCTGGACACTACTTTGGCTAAGTACCTCCCCACGGTACGGTTCATCCTTTCCACCATTCCATCAGACTGTGGATGTAGCGCAGTGGTCCTGGTCTTGTAGATCCCTAGCCGCTCACACATTTGCTGGAAGATAGCAGCTTCAAAGTTCCTTCCCTGATCAGAATGTAATTCCAGGGGTACGCCAAACCTGCTGATGAATTCGGTAACTAGAACTTCAGTCACGGTTACGGCCTCTTGGTTAGGGATTGAATAAGCTTCCACCCACTTGCTGAAGTAATCCATCACCACCATGATGTACTTGTTACCCTTCTCAGTTGTAGGGAATGGGCCAGCTATGTCGATGGCAATTCTTTCAAAGGGGCTGCCAACATTGTACTGACGCATTGGTGCTCGCTTTTTCCTTTGCGGTCCATTGGCCGATGCACAGGTTACACATTTTCGGCACCAATCTTTGACGTCCTCGCTGCAGTTGATCCAGTAAAATCGCTCTTTCACTTTCTCCAGCGTTTTCTTAACGCCTAGATGTCCTCCAGAAGTTCCTCCATGAAGCAGTCCAAGGATTTCCGGTACTCGGCTCCTCGGAACGAGGGTTTGCTTCCTTCTAAGTGTGCCATCTTCCTTCTCGATCTTTCGTTTTAGAAGCCCTCCTTCTATCACTATGGATCCCCATTGAGCCCAATAAGCCTTGACAGTTGGTGATAAGGGGGCGAGTTTTTCCCAGGTTGGCCTTTTTCCTTCTCGCGCCCATTCCATCACATACTTCAAGTCCGGATCATTCAGTTGGTCTTGGGCCAATTTTTCATCTTGCCAGTCCTCATCTTCAGTGGTCGTCCTTTGGACAATTGCTACCTTGTCCTCCATCCTGCTGCAATGTTTGCAGTCACTGGCGCATGGTCGTCTGGATAATGCATCCGCATTTCGATGAAGCGTGCCAGGTCTATGTTCGGAGTCATAATCATACTCCTGGAGCCTTTCAATCCATCTAGCCACTTGCCCTTCTGGGTTTTTGAATTTCAGAAGCCAAACCAGTGCAGCATGATCAGTCCGTAGTGTGAATTTTCTCCCGTACAAGTATTTGCGGAAGTGTTCCACTGATTTTATCACGGCAAGAAGCTCTCGTCTGGTCACGCAATAATTTCGTTCTGGCTTGGAAAGCACTTTACTGAAGTAACCCAGAACAGTCTCATGCCCATCCTGTATTTGGGAAAGAACACCTCCTATCCCCACATTACTAGCGTCGGTATCCAGGATGAATTTTCCATCTTTTCGTGGGTAGCTCAAGATGGGGGCACTTGTTAATCTTCCCTTAAGCTCTTCAAATGCTTGTGCGCAGGAATCACTCCAATGGAAGCGAGTGTTTTCTTCCGTAAGCTTGGTGAGCGGTTTTGCAATGTCCGCAAATCTTGGCACAAACCTCCTGTAATAAGTGCACAGCCCCAGGAAACTCCTAGTTTCATGTTTGTCCTTCAGCACGGGCCAGTCTCTTACTGCCTTGATTTTGGCAGGGTCAACTTCAACTCCACGTTGAGAAACTATGTGTCCCAGGTAATTTACTTGTTTCTTGAACAGGTTACACTTTTTCGGGTTGAGCTTCAGTCCAGCGTCTTGTAGTCGCCCGAAAACTTGCTCCAGATTTCTCAACTGATGGTTGAAGTCCTTTCCCAGGATGATTATGTCATCCAAGTATACCAGGCAGGTTTCCCATGACAGTCCTCGCAGCACATTCTCCATCAGCCTTTCAAACGTGGCGGGGGCATTGCATAAGCCAAATGGCATCACGGTGAACTGCCAAAGTCCAGATCCAGTCGAGAATGCAGTTTTCTCCTTATCTTTGGCATCCAATTCAACTTGCCAGTAGCCACTTTTCAGGTCCAATGTGGAAAAAATGGTGCATCCTGCCAATGTGTCCAAGGTGTCGTCAATCCTTGGCAGAGGGTAACTATCCTTTTTCGTAACATCGTTGAGCAGTCTGTAGTCCACACAAAATCTCGTGGTACCATCCTTCTTTTTCACCAGTACCACCGGGGATGTCCAAGGGCTACTTGATGGTTCTATGATGCCATCCTTGCTCATGTCTTTGATGATCTTGTCAGCTTCTTCCCGCTTTGCAAAGGGTAGTCTTCTTGGAGCCTGTTTTATTGGTCTCGCTTCTCCGGTGTCTATGCTATGTCGCACTACCTTGGTTCTTCCCAGACGGCCATTAGAGTCCTCGAAAATGTTCTGGTAGCGGCAGATCAAACTCCTCACTCTCCGTTTGTTTTCCTCGGTTAGACCTTGGGAAGCGTCGTGGACCAGGGCTTCCAATTGTGTTGACAATTTGTTTCCTTCGCATGACATGTTTGTCATCTGTTGCACAATGGAAGTTATCCTCTCACATCTGCCCAAAACAAAACCTTCATTCATTTTAACTGGGTAGCTGTTCACATTCATGATCTTGACAGGAATGGTCTCCTTTGCGCGAATCACTGTTCTTGCCACCATGACTCCTTTGTTAACATTGTCCATGTTCTCCGGTTCTATCATACAGATTTGGTCATTTGTACTACCGGAATCCAGGCAGGCACTCACTATCATCTCGGATCGCCCCTTCACTTCGGTATTCTTGGCTAGGATAACACGTGCAGCCAGTTCTTTCCGTCTTTGCAGGATGACTTCTTCATTTCCAATTTTAATGGACCCTTTCTTTAAATTTAAACTGCACCCAAATCTGTCCAGTATGTCCATTCCCAATATAACGTCTTCTTCAATGTTGGCCACCAACGTCCGATGATCAAAAGTGGTGCTGCCAATTTGGAAGGTGGCAATCGTCTCCCCATACACCTGTGCTGACTCTCCCGTGGCGGTGTGCAGAGACCACTTTGTTGGTGCAATCTGCTTACCTCGTGCCACTATGTCGCGTCTCAGAATTGTCCTGGTTGCTCCCGTGTCCACCAGTAGTTCACGAGTTACTCCATCTATTATGCCATTGATAAAAATGCTGCTGGCTTTTCCTCTCACGGTTGCGACAGTAGCAGCAGATTTCAGGGCCTCTCCAGCGTGGGTCAACGGTTGCCCCTTCCCATTAACCCTTTCTAGTTTTCCGCAGCCTGTTTTCTGGGTTTCTGAGGCTTTGGACACTTGGTGCTAAGGTGGCCCAGCTGTCCGCAGTTCCAGCAGCGTGGGTCTCGTCTTCGAGGTCTCAGACGTTCCAGCACTTTTTCAATTAACTCCTCGGTTGTTGGTAGCTTGACCTCCTCTGCCTCGACTGCACGAACCCTGGCGTGGCCCCTGATGGACTGTTTGACAGCCTCAAACTCTAGAGCTTGGCTTAGCGCCTCGTTCAACGCCTTGGGGTGGGCCAGTTTCACGGCTTGCTGCGTCTCCCATTCCCGCAACCCGTTCAGGAACCTGTCCACTGCCAAGCTCTCACAGATGTCGTCGGAGGCTGTCGGGTAAGCGTCTCGTACCAGGCGGGCGATGTCCATCTCAAACTCCTGGAGGCTCTCGTTGGGCTTCTGCACCCTTGTGTTCAGCTGTGACTTGTACAGCTGCTCCAGGCACTTGTGGCCATAGCGCATATCCAAGCGCTGCTTCAGCTGCCCAAAGTCACCACGGTTGTCCAAGGGTATGGCCTGCAGAACCCTGAGAGCGTCTCCTCGGAGCGACAGGCTGAGAACCGAAGCCTTCTTCTGCTGGCTCCAGGCTCCCATCATGGCAGCCGTCTCAAAGAGGGTCAAGTATTCCTCCCACGACGTCTTCCCGTCGAAGGTTGGGAGGTTGTGCTTGGCTAGGGAAGGGTCATCATCCCCTCTTGTGACCCTGGTTGGAGTTGAGCATCCCTGGTCGGTCTCGTCGTGAAGGCCGCCTTTGGGGGAGATTCTGGTGGACTCCATCTGGCACTTGTCAGCCAGCTCGGCACGCAGACGGTCCTCCAGGCTTGCCACACGGGCCTCAATCTCTGACATTGCTCGCGAGCTTTCTGCCACTTTCTTCTCCAGCCCGGTCAGGTTGCTGGTCATCTTCTCCTCCAGCCCAGTCATCTTCTCCTCTAGCCCGGTCAGGTTGCTGGTCATCTTCTCCTCCATGGTTGCCAGGTCCTCCTTCAGGGTCTTGGCGTTGTCAGCCATCTCCGCCTTCAGGTCTTCCCTCAGGGTCTTGGAATTGTCAGCCATCTCAGTCTTCAGTCCTGTCAGGTTGCTGGTTAGCTCCTCCTTCATGGACTTTGTGATGCTGATATTTAGCTCGTCCAAGGCGCGGTCCCCTCCAGACGCCATGACAAAATATGCCGGGTCTTCGCCTGATTGTTCCAAGGCCTCTATGAGGCGTGCTTGTAAGGCTGCCTTTCCTCCTGAGGTCTCCAGGTCCCTCTCCAGAAGCTCATTTTTAAGCTCAGTGACTTTGAGGTCCTTGACGTTCACTTTAGTTGCCATTTTTTTTCAAAATTTACGTCAAAACAAAAATATTTTCAAATTTATTTAATACAAGTTTTGAGTTTTATATATATAGCTGTTTTGAATACGTACTTTAGCAAAAATAATAATTTATCTGATTACACTGTGAGTAGGTACTGTCTTTTAATATTTATTTTTAATTCACCAATATTTTTTTACATAATAATGTCTGATAGTACATAATTATTTATTTCGTCTCAAGTCTTTCAAACACACAGGTAGGTACTTAATGTACATTCACACACTTGTAAACGAAGGGCAGTTATTCAAAAACTTTTTCTCGATGAATCTGGAACGTTCTTTTGTAATATTTTTCAAGATTTTTATTTATTTATTTTATTTTTTAATCACACACAATAATAAAAAAAAACTATGGTCCAATTTGATGACTTTCTCAATGCGGTAAAATAGTCATTATGTTATGTCCAGAATTATGTTCCATATGATGTTCCAGAATTTTTTTTGAACTTGCTTTTTGCGTCTTTTCTTTTAACAAAAATTTATTTAAACACTTGTTTTCACAAAAGTCAGTTCACACAAAGTTCAATTTGACTAAAGTTCATTTTAACACTATTTAATTTATTTTATTTATTTTTAGGAAGAAGATCTTAATTTTTCTTGACAATTCCGCACCTGACGCCAATTGTTACGAAATTAGGGTTCAATTGTCTTTCCAAATTAAAAATACACAGGTCTCCTTTAAAACTTATTTATTTTACACTGTTACAATATTTATTTTCACACTACTTTCTCGATTATTCTACTTGGTTTTGGTTCACTGATCAGATGGCTTCGATGTGTTTATTAGTCGCTATGATACTGGCCCGCTCTGCAGGCCATTCGCACCTTTATACTCTGTAGAGCAGTATGATCTAGAACCAAAGTTGCTAGACGGTTCCAGAGTAATTATTACTTCTCGACGCTTCACGTACTACCTAGAGATACAACCAAAATCCTACCTACAAATGTAATACAGAATTCCTATAATTATAACAAGTACCTACTTAGCCTAGAGAATTCTACACTTATACACAATTATCGATCCTACCTACCTATACCTATGAGGACTCTTATAACTATAACTACCCATACTTATTTCAATATTTATATTTACATAACAATACATTATATTTTTGTAGGTATGCCACGCTTATACACTTTTAAACACCACAATTTCGCCTGTTTTAGTTTTTAATTGTTCACAGGGACACAAGATGGTAAAATAACACTCTTTTTTAAATGTTTTTGCCCAGGAATATTGTCAATTCACTCAAATTTTCGAAGGTGAATTCAACTGACATGTGACCACAAGGGAAAAATGACGCTTTATGACAAATGGCCACCGGTATATGGGGGAACTGGAAATAGGGAAACAGGAAATGGGGAAAAAGCGACCATAGAGTAGAAAAGTGCCTAAAGTGTAAAAAAGTGCAAATCAAAGACCCAGGAATAAACTAAAAAACCACATAAAAGGGAAAAAGTGATTGTTTCTCTCATAATATGGACTCCAGACATCTCTCAGAACACATAATAGCTATTTTTGCAAATACATCTTCCTCTAAAACTTGATAATCAACTTTATACATCTATGCCTTAATGGAGCAACCATATACAAATGTTTTTCAGGGTTTGGTGGTTTACACAGTGAAAGTCCATTGTATAATTAATTAAATAAATACACTGTTTTAATTCACTTTATTATTTTATTTTAAATATGTCAAACGTTTTCGCCTAAAAAGCATTGTCCTGAGGATGATGATGATGATGATGATGGATGATTTCTTTCCTGTGGCGCCATTTAATGGTCCAGGACCATCTCAAGGGCGCCATGGCTTCTCGAGAAAAGTAGTGTCTTCAGTTCCTTTCTGAAGGTGGTGGTAGGCTGGTTCGCGCGAACACCGATGGGTAAATTGTTCCAGGCCACCGGCCCGGCCACCGCAAAGCTTCTGAAAACGTTTGAGATATTTAAAATAAAATAATAAAGTGAATTAAAACAGTGTATTTATTTAATTAATTATATACAAATGTAAGTACAATGTATAAAAATAAGTGTTATACTTTTTCCAATGTAACTTCTTCTGGGAAAGCGGGAAGAGTTCAGAGTTGCACGGTTCATTTGAAGTTTGGTTTTTATTTTTGTAGCTCATATGCTGCAAGCATAGACTTGAACGTTTCTGCTTGTTTTTTATGTGTTTTTTTTTCACAAACAAATTCTATAAGGTATCAAAAATATTATACTGCTATTATACTTTTTTTGTTGGTATGCATCATGTATGAATCTAAAATTTGTGACTTTGCAGTGTTAATTTAATATACATAGGAATATCAGACTGTTACAACCAATTTCAATGCAGACACTCTCATTCTGACAATAATTGAATGGACTACATATTGTGTTCTGCCATTCTATAATTCAAACTATTTCACTATTTCAAATAATTTTGTGATTGCTGTTGGTATTTTATTTATATGTTTATATTGTTTAATTTTTCCAACTAATACTTTCAATTTATTTACATTTTTCTTGACACTTACACAATGGCGTGTCCCAAAACTCTTTAAAATTTGTGTTTGTTTTCCACAGGCAACACTTCTTCATCAACTTTCTTCAGGCGACATTCTGCACAATGCTCCTCTTTTGGAGTCATTAGAGCAGACACAGAAAGCCGGAGCAGAGATAACAGCAGCTCTGCAGCGAGCTCGGGAGGGTGTCGTTGCACTGGATAAGCGTTGTGAAACATATCGCGACGTTGCGGCGACTGCGGCCGCGGCTTGCCTGGCAACACAGATGCTCAAGGACAAGCTGGCAAGACAGTCGCAGGCTGCCGTCACGAGCATGTTCCTGCAGGCACTCCGACAATATAAGGTTAGACTTAAAACCGCTTGACCGGTCCATAGCTCAGTGGTAACACTGCGGACTCTGAATGGGAAGGTTGTGGGTTTGAATCCCGGCAGAGCACAAAAAATATACCATTTATATTTTCAAATTTGCTCTTCGCTGGGTTGAAAAATTCATAAAACCTTTACCAATTCCTTTATGGAGATGCCCAAAATAACACACATAGATGTGCTCACTGCTCTAAAAGGGTTAGATACACGCAAATCCAGCGGCCCTGATGGTATTCCAGCCTTAGTATTAAGAAACTGCGCAAATGAACTAGCTCCACCCCTTTATAAACTGTACAAACTGTCCCTTGGATGCGGTACCGTGCCGTCTAACTGGAAGGTTGCAACCGTTCATCCCATCCCCAAGAAGGGAATTTGCTCTGACCCTGCCAATTATCGTCCAATCGCAATCACTTTCTTACTTTCAAAAGTCATGGAAAGGATCATAAACGATAAGCTTATGGAATATCTGGAAACCCATAAACTGCTTAGCGACCACCAATACGGTTTTCGCCGTAACCGCTCCAGTGGTGACCTTCTCACTTATGTCACACACGTCTGGGGTCGACGCCTCGATCTTATGGGCGAAACACAAGCTGTTGCTCTTGATATTTCCAAAGCTTTTGATAGAGTTTGGCACTCCAGCCTCCTTAACGAATTGTCATCATTTGGACTTCCACTTCTCCTAATAGAATGGATTTCCAGCTTTCTAAAAGACAGATCTATCCAAATAGTCATCGATGGTAGTAAATCAGCCCTGCTACCAATCAATTCCAGTGTCCCCCAAGGATCCGTCTTGTCTCCGACACTTTTTCTTATGCACATCAATGATTTACTATCCTGTGCTCCTATCCACTGCTATGCCGATGACAGTACAATACATGACGGTTTCTCTTTTACAAAGCCCCCAAATAGTTCAGCGATATCTATTGCTCGTGAATCATTAGCTTCAAAGATCAATACAGATCTCAGGGCTGTCAGCCGTTGAGGCACTGACAACCTTGTAGAGTTCAACATCAAAAAGACTCAAGCATGTCTGATATCCTTAAAGAGGATTCCAAACAACTATCTCCCAACTTTCGACAATGTCTCCCTCTCTAACCATGAACACTTAAATCTTCTTGGAGTTTCTCTGCCATCAGAGCTAAAATACCATGATGCTATTGAGTCTCGCACAACTTCCGCTTTCTGGCGACTCGGCATATTATACAGAGCCCGTAGGTTTTTTACTTCAGCCCAGTTATTGACTCTGTATAAATCCCAAATCCGCCCCATTATCGAGTATGGCAGCCATCTCTGGTGTGGTATGTCCAAGAAGTTGAGTGACCAACTTGATTCTGTGCAAAGGAGGGCAGTGAGGTTGATCAATGATCCTTCTCTGACATCCGATCTGCAGCCGCTCCAGCACAGAAGAAAAGTTGGAATGCTCAGTCTTTTTTATCGATATTACCACGGAGCTTGTTCTAATGAGCTCCATTCATTAATCCCTCCCCCTCGCATTTCAGAAAGGGAAACTCGTAGTACGACTCTCATTCATCCCTTTGCAGTCGATCTCAAAACTATGAGAACTTGGCTTTTCATGACTCATTCCTTTGCCAAACTGCCCGTTTATGGAATGGTCTACCAGTATCTGTGTTCCCTTCCCAATTTAATCCGGTTTTATTCAAAACCAACATCAATCACCACTTCCTTGCAGCGCCTCACGACAGAACCAAAAACTCAAGCAACACCTCTGCCGCACCCTTCCAGGGTGACATAGACCCCCAAGACTCTCAAGAATTGAGGAGCCTCCCGCACAGGATTCCTTAAAAAAAAAAAAAAAAAAACAATGACCGGTCACCAAAGGTCCATCCTTTGTAGCGACGACCAAGCTCGTACACCTCTGCGGCACTACAACAAGTGTCATAGACCCCTAGAGTCTCTAGAATCTAGGGAGTCTCCCGTACAGGATTTCTTAAAAAAAAAAAAAATCTAGTCCACATTTTTTTTTAATGTTCGCTCACCTGCAAAAATAAATAGTCGCCCCCTGTCGAGACTTCTCATCCTGGCAGCTAAAGTGACATTGGCTTGATAGTGGTTACAAAATAGTACATTTAATATAATAATGATTGTAATGTTGTTTTATCCATCAGACTGACGACGGCCTGTCCATAACCCGTGGTGTGGTGTCCATGCTGGTTGAGAGAGTCCTCGCTGCGCTGCCCAAGGACCAACACTGCTCCACCACTGTCTACCTGCTGCATTTGGTGTACCCACATCTCATACCAACACAGGTCACAAACACTCATTTAGCATTGTTACCACTAGAATAGAAATGACATAACAAATTGAAATGACTATAATCAACAAGGTGTGGAACCCAACTCTATGTCGCTGCTTAATCAAACCCATGAAGCCACGTTTAATAGTAAATAATGCAACAAGCAAGATGAATGTAGGTTGGACAACCATCCCCTTCACTCCAACGTTCAGATAGCCCAAAGAAGATCCAAGCGCCTGGCCCAAAGCCGAGACAAGACCAGTAGTAATGGGGGTGATAAAATGTAAAAAAAGTTATTGTGTATTTTCTCGCAACATTCAATGTTTCAGCCTAACCTAAAGCCATAGATGTCCCTTTTCAAATGACAAACACATACTTGCAGAAGCAAGATAGTTTGGAGAAATACCCCACTGTTTCACATGCAAAATAAACAGATGTCACTGCTCTACAACATAACTCATTCATAGAGTTCTTGTGTTTCTAGGAATGGGATGTTCTGATAAGCTCTCCCAATGTACAGACACATGGGAAACCTGGGGATGGCTCAATGTCAGGACTTCCCTCATGGATCACTCCAGAATGTCATCAGAGACTGCGCGTTCTACAAGTTTGTATAACAGTGATTTTTCTTTAAAACAAGTCAACAACTTACATGTGTAACTGACACATTTCAAATATACACGGAAAAGATAGCATGGAAACACAAAGATTGCCATTTTTAAAATATTAAACTCATTTTCTAACAAAAAACATATTTAGCTACCTACGACCGGTCCGTAGTCTAGTGTCTAACACTACTGACTTGTAAATGGAAGGTTGTGGGTTGGAATCCCGGCGGAGCACAAAAAATATACCATTTATATTTTCAAATATGCTCTTCGCCGGGTGAAAAATTCATAAACCTTAACCAAAGACCAGTCACTAAAGGTCCATCCAGCCTTACAGCAACTGGGTCTTGCTTGAGAATTGGCGCTTTCTACAGCGACAACCAAGCTCCCAGAGGGCTCTTGAGGTGTGATACACAAAAAAACAGCACTCACCAAATAAATCATCCTATTATTATTATTATTATTATTACAGTTCTATTCTACTCATTTATTTTCACAATATTTTTTGTACCTCTCTCTCTTGCATTGTAACAAATTGTTTTAATGCCCATTTCATGCGTTCAGAGTCCATTGCTGTAAACCAATCATAGGATTGAGACAGAAGAATTCTCTGACTCTCAATTTACACTTTGCATTAATCATCTGCTATTTGCTCTTCAGTCTGAACTGCCCGAGCTATTCTCCAGCTTGAACCTGTCCTCCCCTTCTTGGTCTTCCTTCTCCGCATCAGGAGAGTATGACAGTATCCCGGCTGAGGCGCGACTGACGGCTTTCCAGAAGTCTTTAATTGTGTGGGCATTAAGGCCAGAGAAGCTCTACACTGCTCTCACCAAGACTGCATCACAGATATTAGGTACAGTATTGACTTGTTGCTTTGTATTCTTCAATTTGGAAAAATAAAACTCTGTCTGTGCTAGTCTTAGACATTTTGGTCTTCTTTTGAGCCCACGCTTTGACAAACTAATGATGTCTGGGCTGGAAATCTCATCTAATCTAAGTTGCAAAGATATGTTACATTAGGGATTCACATTATATGCATTCTCACAAGCAGACTCATACAAGTTCGCGCTTGCACATGCCGCATGTGAACCTACAACATAAAAACCCAAATCTCAAATGGACATACACCCTGCAACTCTTGCCATCCTTCCCTGAAACAGGGGTGACATTGGCAAAGTGAACCATTTTTTACAGCATTTGTGGTCAGCCGCATACCAACCTATAAGTCAAGGAACCACCATCACCACGGTTATTCTTACATACCGAATATCGGTAATATTTGTATGAAGACTAATCAGCTATTCACTTGCGGCCATCTTGGATTGACAGGTCTTCATAACGCTCAACGGACGACCAAAATATCTAAAAATAGTACCGTGTGTTTTTTAAAAAAATTAGAATTCCTCATAAATACAAAAGAATACGACTGAAAAATCAGTTGCTATCGCCAAACGATAACTTTCACTTGCATGTTTGAAATAAAAACAAAGCTAGATCGAATCCCGTCAGGCCCCTTGACGATAACTTTGACCCAGGTTCAGTACATGTCATTAGTTAATTATTTACTAATAAATCATGAAAATAAAAAAATCCAAAAAATATTCTTTTTGGTACCTTTTGATAGGTAGATTGTTTTTCGAAACCAATTTTAAATTTATAAATTTTACTCACCCTATAACTAAGTACAAATTTGTTTGTCCGAGTTTGTATTTATTTACTTAAAATGAAGGTTTACAGAGTAAATGTCTCATCAATTATGATGAATTATTCTGAAAATGTAAAGAAATACCTGTTTCTGGCTAGGTTAGAATAGTTTCCTCTTCACAAATAAAATCTGTTTGTGTATTCCAGGTGTCAGTCAGCTATTGGTGTCGGGTGACCTGTTGGGGGCTGCGTCTACCTGGGCCGGCCCTGAGCTGCCTGTGCTCGTGGTGAGCAGCAGGGGGACTGATCCCACCGACCAGATCACGGCCAGGGCAGCCAATATTGTGGGCGAGGACAAGTGCAAACAGGTCTGCTAATGGACTCCTAACTCATTCATTCAAACTCATCAATTCAAAATGTCCCTCGGCTATGTGACATCACCCAAAGTAAATAAAAAATAATTCCCGATAATCAGGGAATTTATTTAGTTCACAGCATTGTGAAATGTGTGCAGTTAATGATTGTGCTAAATGCAGTATGTAGCGCTATTTTTAAACTCCGTCTAAAGTCTCGATTTTTTATAGTTTATGTGAAAATTCATTGTTACTCTTTCTTTAGATTTTATAGAATAAAGTAGTATTTTTTATTCATAAAAATAAACGAGTGAAGTAAAAAAACAGTGTTTCCTATAAAATAATACTTTATTCTATAAAGTTAAAAAAAAAAGATAACAAAGTCTTTTTCTGCCTTTTTGATAACCCACCTTTAGAATGTATTCTGCTTGTAAAAGCAAAATGCGGATAGAAAAGCTGTGAATAGAACATGGTTTAATAAAAACAATACTCAAATCAATTTGTCTCTTCTTTTTGTCCAGGTCTGGGTATCCTCTGCCTCCAGCTCAGACCTTCTGCCGCATCTGCAGTGGCATCGCTCTTCCGGAGCTTGGCTTATCGTCAGCCTGTCGGGTGTAGCCTGGTCGGCAGCCCACAGCCACATAGTGACAGCCGCAATCACGGGGACTGCACACCCCCAGTCTCGCCTGTGGATCATAGCGGAGGACGCAGAGGTGGTGCCTGCACTGCTAGCGGCAATGTGTGTCAACATTTATATGGAGGTAAACAGATTAATATTTTTTAAATTAAATTCATGAAGGGTATGCAAGTCACCAACCTATTTTTAACCAGGCCAGAAACAGGTATTTACATATTCAATCAGTAATGATTTTCTCCAAAGGAGTTCAATGTAGGGATGTCTGGCTTTATGCCAACCTCTTCAGTTGAAGTGGGGATCTTCCAGCCCCCGAGAGAGGGGCTCTCATTTCTTTTGGCGACTTATTTAATCTTGCCGGCTTTTTTGTATTAGAAACATTTTGTATTAAAAACAGTATTAGAAACAAATGTGTA
The DNA here is from genome assembly GCA_951799405.1 of Agapetus fuscipes. NCBI lineage: Eukaryota > Metazoa > Arthropoda > Insecta > Trichoptera > Glossosomatidae > Agapetus > Agapetus fuscipes. The sequence continues at coordinate 10,108,639 of OX637339.1, forward strand.
CAAGGGTGTGAGACAGGGTTGCATAATGAGCCCATGGTTATTCAATATATTATGGATCATTGTGTTAAACAAGCGAATCTGGAAGGGCATGGCATACAAATTGGAGAGAGAAAAGTCGGAGTTCTGCTTTATGCTGATGACGCAGTATGAATTGCTGATTCAGCAGCGGAACTTCAGGCAATGCTCTCTAGTCTGAACCATGCTCTGTGTGCGAACAAGTTGAAAATTAATGCAAGTAAGATGAAAGTACTGATTTGTGACAGAACGGATGAAAATGAAGAATGCACGTTTATGTTGAATGATGATGATGATGATGGATGATTTCTTTCCTGTGGCGCCATTTAATGGTCCAGGACCATCTCAAGGGCGCCAAAATGGTACGAAAGTTGAAATTGTGTATGAATTTAGATACTTGGGAAGTATGTTTGAGAAGAATGGAAAGATGACAAGAGAACTTGAGAATAGGGTGTGCAAGGGAAAGCAAGTGGTCGGTGCAATAGGAAGAATAGTAAAGAACAAGCGATTGACGATGGATCTGAGAATGGCGGTACACAATGGCATATTGTTACCGACTTTGATGTATGGAAGTGAAGCATGGACAGTGAACGATAGCGAAATGAGTAAAGTATGTACGGTGGAAATGAAGCATTTGAGAAGCATGACAGGAAAAACTCTGAGGGATAGAGTTAGGAATGAATGGGTAAAAAAAGAACGTAATTTGAAAGAGGATGTGAAAGTTAAGGTACAAAAGATGTGATGAGATGGTTTGGGCATGTGGAAAGAATGAATGATGATAGACTGACAAAGTATGTAGGTATACAAAGAAAGTGTGAAAGGAAAAAGAGGGAAGGGACGACCGCGAAAAGTATGGAGTGATCGGATTGAGGAGATTGTGAAAGAATGGGATATACAAAGTGAGCGTTAAAGAAGAAAATGCATGAAAAAGGTGATGGATATGAATGAATTGAAAGAGGTACAAGTATGTAAGGATAGGAAAAGATGGAGGCAGCTCTGCGGAGGCTCTGGCCACCCCTAGCGGAATGGCGACAGAGTTACAGTTACAGTAACAAAGACCTTAACAGAAAATCATTTCTGACACCCTCAGTGGGGATCGAACCCTAGCTCTCGGCATGGAATGCCAGCATTCTGAGTTTCACTATGGTTTTTATGTTAATCTTATAGTAACATTTGCCCGTATGAGATGCTTGCCTCTGATAAATCATATCATGTTTACAAGTTGTACATTTGTTAATTTCAGGCTCCGAGTGGCATCAGGAACAACATGCTGCGCACCCTGTCCCTGTGGGCGCCTTCAGGAGGGAGGAGCAAGTCCCGCTCCCCACAAACCACGAGACTGCAGTTCTCCCTCGCCTTGTGCCACAGTGTCATGCTGGAGCGCACTGCTTACATACCACAGGGTGAGTTCAGTCATTTGCAAAGCAATCAGTGAAAATGTTGGCTAACAAAAACTTAAAACTAGAGTTACCTCTGCGTATGGTGAGATGCTACATCCTTCTGATTGTACTCTATGATATGGAAGGGTGGACACTTACACAGTGCCCAGAGAACAGAATCCCTGTCTTTGAAATGTGGGTCTACCGTAGGATGTTGAAGGTTTCCTGGATGGATCGAGTCACAAATGCCGAGGTTCTTTCCCGTATGAATACCATAGTCGAACTCCTCGTAATAATAATAATAATATTAGGATGATTTATTTGGTGAGCGCTGTTTTTGTGTGTATCACACCTCAAGAGCCCTCTGCGAGCTTGGTCGTCGCTGTAGAAAGCGCCAATTCTCAAGCAAGACCCAGTTATTGTAAGGTTGGATGGACTTTTCAGTGACCGGTCTTTGGTAAAGGTTTATGAATTTTTCAACTCAGCGAAGAGCACATTCGAAATATAAATGGTATATTTTTTGTGCTCCGCCGGGATCTGAATCCACAACCTTCCATTTACGAGTCCGAAGTGTTGCCACTGGACTACGGACAGGTCCAAGATGCCAACGACACACGGTGTACCTGAGCGGTAACCCATCCAAGTACTATCCGCGCCCAATGTTGCTTAACTTCGGTGATCTATGGGAGCCGGTGCTTTCAGCATGGTAACGTTGTTAACTCATGTCCATCTAAAGGCAAAAACTGGTTTATTTTGGCCACATAATGAGAAATGAGGAGTCACTCTTGCATCTCATCAAACAGGGAAGAATTGAGGGAAGAGCGGCTCCAGGTTGAAGAAGAACATCTGGTTGAAGAACCTGAGACAATGGTTTTGCAATAGCACAAGATCTCTCTTTCATGCCACAGTATTGAAGGTGCAATTCGCTATGATGATCGCAAATCTTCACTAAAGAGGCACAAGAAGAAGAAGAAGGATACATAGAAGTGTGACTTTGCCCGCCTAGAAAAATTCAACTATCAAAAATCTGTGCAAAAAACATTCCAATTCCATTATATTTCTAGGTTGGCGCACCGATTATGGCTTCAGCTGGGGTGACGCACAAGCTGGATTAGCTGCCTTGTCTCTGGGGGCCCAGGGGAGCGCTGGGGGACAGTCTGGTGCGGTGGGAGGACTGTGTGGAGCCCTGTTTGGGGGGCGGGCCACCTGCCACAGAGACGCACGGCTGGCGCAGGCCCTGGCCGAGAGGCACTTTCAGGAAGAGGTGGTGGGGCATGCGTGGAAGCCTCTGGGACTGGATATAAGATTGCCCATGAGCGCTGACCTGAAGGTATGGACAATTTTTGGAACCATTCTTCTTGTTCTTCTACGTCCTATAGCCTGTTTAGTACTGTGTCTCTCTTATGATAATTAAGTCCAGCTACCCATTCATCTCGTCGGTGATCTGCCTGGTAGTCTCTTGTTGTTGGGTGTACTTGTACTTGTATCTACCCGCCATAGTCCACCACCTGGCCACCATCTGTCCATCTACAGAAGATCTGTCCTTGCAACGCAACTAAGCTACACATATAGCGTAACTTCATGCCGCATTCTTCCCGAAGGGTTTTGTATGTGGAACCTATTTATTTTTACAGGTAAGGGGGCCCGCCTTACGCCAACCACTTCAGTTGAAGTGGGGGTGTCCCAGCTCCCGAGGGGGCTGGTACTGATTTCTTCTGAAGGCTGAGTAAACCTTGTCGGTTTTTAATTGGGGTTTGAAATAAACACCGAAACGGAAAAATTGAAAAAAGTTTTATTTTCATAAATTGAGTATTTATTTCACCTCAAGTACTTTCTACTCCCTTACGTCATTTTCAAGAGGACATTCTAATGACATAAGCAAGTCGAAAGTACTCGAGGTGAAATAATTACTCAAAAATTTTATAATTCCTTATAAAAATCATTTTTCACTGTGTCAATACTCAAAACCATAGGGATGGCATGTGGGCGTTCCCTTGTAAATCTGATATGATTAAAACAATCATGTCGAAAATTCATATTTTTGCGCAAAGCAGTCCCGTTTAGACCGCTGTACTAGCAACCGCTCCCGGTTTTTATCAAAATGCCTTATTTTTATGTTTTACCGTGTAAAAATAACAGTCAAAATAAGGAGTATAAGGATCATGGTATTATTTTTTTTCCGTTACAGTAATGAATTGCACCCGCAAAACTAAAGAATTTGCACTTTCTATAGCAACGTTCAAGTTCACAGAAGGCTCTTGGGGTGTGTTTCATACGAAAACAGCGCCCATCAAATAAATCCTCCTAATATAATTATTAGATACATGAGTTAAGTATTTATTATATTGAAAGTTAAATTATTATGTGTTTTGATATGTTCAATTCTTGTATATACAGGAATAATAAATGTTAACACGTATTTCTTCAGAGATTGAATTATCGATATTAACAAGTATCGATCGATAGCATATACATGTGTTTTATTCTTTATTCGAGTGTGAGTGTATGAGTGCGAGCTCAAAAACTCGCGATCAAAACGTAGTAAGCGACCCCGATTTCATGGCGCTTAGGCTCTTTCTATCCATCGCATTTGGAAATTTTTGAACCAATCAAGCGGTAGCTTCCATTGTAATTGTAATGTTAGTTCCCGCCTACCGAAAATACGGTGACAGCTGGTTTTGATACTACAATAGAAATAAACCACATCTCTTTATATTCCGTGATCTGTGCTCTTAAACTTAATGCTCTTAAAAAAAAGCTTAAAACTCTTAAAAATTAAAAAAACTTAATTGTTCAGGAGAGAAGTTTAAAGTTTGAGCTTACAGAAAAACGGGCATAACTTTTTTATATATTTTGTATTGTTTGTGTATTAACACTGTGAAAATTCATATTGTTTAATTTTATAATTTTTGATTAATTAAAAACACTGTTTATTTTCACGGATAAATTTATTCAATAAGATTAAAATCTTAAACAAATTACTAACGTTTTCGACCTAGAAGGTCATCATCAGGTATGAATAATCATACCTGATGATGACCTTCTAGGTCGAAAACGTTAGTAATTTGTTTAAGATTTTAATCTTATTGAATAAATTTATCCGTGAAAATAAACAGTGTTTTTAATTAATCAAAAATTATAAAATTAAATAACTTTTTTATTTTGTATGATATCGTAAAAATCAAAACCGCTCTTAAATAAAAAAAAATAAAGGCATTGGCATTTCCATTCATGTGGTTTTACGATTTTTTTATGTCACAAACGCCTTTAGGACAAAAAAAGGCCAAAATCTTGTCGGTTACACCAAAACCATACTTCGAAATGCGTTTTTTTGCTTGGGCAGAAACAACAAAAAAAGGTCATCGTAGATCTATGGAAGTGAGCGCATTTATGCCCGCTTTCCACTGCGAGTGGAGCGGACTCCGTACGGACTCCGCTCGACTAGCAACAGTAAATTTCATAGAAGTGCTTCCACCGACAGCGAGTGAGCGGAGCGGACTGAGCGAGTACAAAGAGTTACAAAAGTGGTCGCAGAGTTGAGCGAGTTTCCAGCGGACTCCGTACGGACTCCGCTCGACTAGCAACAGTAAATTTCATAGAAGTGCTTCCACCGACAGCGGAGTGAGCGAGTAAAAATGAGTCCGCTGTGTCATGGTCTCGGTCATGGTCTCATGGCCGCTAGTTTTCAACGGACTCCGCTCCCCCGTGCCCCCCGTGCCCCCCGCGCCAACCCGCGCAGTTGCGTGACAGCGATAAAACACATCAAACATGATTTACAAAAACACATCATACATTATTTTATAAATTTGAAAATATTAAAATGTATGTTTTATTTCAAACATCTACTTTTTATGTATTAAAGCAAAACAAGGCACCAAATTACACTATATGTATAGCTTAGTTGAGTTGTTTGTCTTCCACAACTTAAAGGTTGGCTGTGGCTGACCACCCATGCTGTAAAATAGGTTATTTTGCCAATGTCACCCCTATTTCAGATAAAGTCGACAAGAGTTGCAGGGCACATGTTCATTTGAGATTATGAGTTTTTATGTTGTATATTCACATACGGCAAGTGTAAGCGCGAATTTATACGCGTCTGTATGTGGGCATACACATAATATGAATTCCAAATGTACTATATATCTGCAATGTATGTATATAACATTAGATTAGAATGAATTATAAACTTACAACTACCTAATAGCGTCTGTTATACCAGGGTCAAAGCTATCATCGATAGGAGTTTAGACATGACAGGATTTGAACTTGCGATGTTTCAATAACGCTAATAAGGTTCGAACATTTTTGAATTTGGAATTTTTTATTCGGCAAGTAAACGTATTCTTTTAGTATCTTTTTAGTTCAAGTCTTGGCAAACAAATATTTTTTATTGGTTGCTAAGGATAGCAGTAAAAGAAAGTTCCAAATTAAAAAAAATTCGAACCTGCTAATGAAGTCCGAACAGTTTTGGTTTACAATTTAGATGTCAATTTTACAACTTTTGGTTTCCAATATAGATTTCAATTTTAAAACTTTAATTAATTGGTATTTCTAATAAAATAATTAAGAAAAATAAACGTCCTTTTGTTTTTATTTTTTTCTGATTTAGAAGCAACCCTGTTCAACAGAATCGTGTGAAAGAGACACAAAATATTTTCTTGAAAGAGATCGGTGTACAATATATGTCAGATATGGAGAAAAAGAAATGTTCACAAAAAGTGCTTTCCTAAGAAATTTGTTTTTTTTTATTTGTATCACAAGAGTTAGAAGTTTTATGCAGAATCATTGATTATATTCTTGCACAAGTTGGTGTCATAGTTCCATTTTACTTTTACGAGACATTTTATCGACTCAAGCACTTCTTCTTCTTCTCAACTCAAAAGATTTTTTGGCAGATCCCCTCTTAAGCACACAATGTAGCCACACACAATGCAAAAAAAAAAATCACTTCTTGTCCTGTGCGCCACGACACTATGTGCTCAAATCTTGAATCTTTAATTTATACTTTCACTGCACTGTTAATGTGAGAAATTCCTTCTATTTAGATTCCGAGCATGGATAAATATACTATAACACTACGTAGGTATATATAGCGCTCAAAACTCATTGGCGGTTTAGGAAGATAGCCTCTTAAGTATATTCTCAAGATTTTAGTGCTCGACAAAAATATTTTTTTGCCTTCTTAACATTAGGTGGTAGCCTGTTCAGGTAGTTGATGAAATCTGTCCCGGATCGCTATGCCTTAATGATGATGATGATTATAAGCTGTTAGAAATCCCGTAATGTCGTTGCTTATTTCGCATACATTGTCTTTCAGGACTACCTGCCTGTATTGAGTGAGTTCCCCTTGCAAGACAGCCCCTCTCAGCTCAGCTTGCCCAACAATGTGCACAAAACCAAGGAGCATCAGGCTGCCAGCAATGTCATCACACAACTCAGTAAGTCTAAATATTCTAATTGGATCTCATTATATCAATCATTTAAAACATTTCTTTGAAATTGATAGATAAAATGAAGTAGGTAATAAATTAACTTATTTTTCATAATGGCATCATTGTTCTAAATTCAAAATGGCAGGAAAAATGCAAGCAAATATTTTATTATTGGTTGCTAAGAACGATAGTCCCATACAAGTGTGACGTTTGCTAGCTGAGAAAAAAAATTCTTAACGGCATTCTTAGAAACCACAAACAAAATATATGCTTTAATTTTCCCTAGCGATCCGGCTAGGTGACATCACAATATTATTTATGTCAAGTCACGTGCGTATCTCATTCAAAATTACGCTGAGTCCATTGAAATTGAGTCATATTGCATCTTCTTGATGAGAATGGAGCTGGACATATAAAAATATATGAGATCCCTCGACTAAGTTGTTAGGGATGAGCTAACTAAGGTCACATAGTCACATAGAGCTCTGATATTTGTCAGCCAAGAAAAAAAAATCCAAACTTCAATTAGAATTCAAAAAAACAGTTTTGTTTAGACCATAAGACAAACAATGTGATACAATTAGTAGCTTTTGCCCTAATCGAGCAACCACAACATCTGTTGATGTACAACTAAAGGTTGCCTCTTGTACCTACAATCTTTGATCATAGGCAACAACAATTATTTCTGACTATATAGAGTTTGTGATTCTTCATCGAAAAAGAGGCACATCTCCTGTGATTTTGATAAAACATTGAGAAACCCGTTCTTCTCTACAACATGGTTTATATATCCATTTTTAATAGGGTAATTGCAGTGGTGGGGAAAACGGTTTAAAATACTATGGTTGTGTAGAGAACATTTCAAGGATCACAACCATATATTTTTTAAGTAGTAAAAATAAAGATATCATTGACAATTTTCAAAAATAAAATGCCGAGAATTTGAATCCCGCCAAAACGCAACACGGCCAGCTAGCCACCCTGTGACGTCAAATTGACGTAGATGGATCCGTCCGTCTTCGAAGGCCTAACGGTACACTCTATAGATCCGAAGATCCATCGATGTCACATCCGCCTAAATAAAAAAATGACCTGTTTTACCGGAAATCGAAAATGTGCAAATTTTAAAGAGCCGTAATTTAAAAACTAAGCTAGATATTATTTTTTTAAAAGCGCAGATGCATTTATTAAAATGTAGTCTATCATTGTATGAAATAAAAAAAGTGAAATTACCCTATTGTTTACAGAATATCTTACCAAAAAGCCACCTTCAGTAGAGGATTAAAGAAAATGCTGCACACAAAGAGCCGTGGCACCCTTGAGATGGTCATGGGCCATTAAACGGCACCATGGGAAAAAAAGTATCCCTCGTCATCATCATCATCTATCGATTGCTTATTTAAAATCACCAGTTGAAACTTGCTGAGTCCATTAACACATTTTTTCTAAGAGAATTATCTTACAATTTTTTATATATTTCAGAGTCCCATTACTTTGGAGCCGTATCTCCGTCTCAGTCAGATGGAGCCAACTGGAAGAAGCAACTGTCCCCCCTCATGGCCCTGTGGAAGAAACTAAACAGTGGGGCAGACTCTCTGGTCAAAGCCAAAATCTCCGATATCAAGGTAACTTCTTTTTACCTTCTCTCCTCAGGTAAATTTGGAACTCTTCTAAATTTTCCCATTTTTCTCTATTTGGGTTTTCCGCTCCTATCCCATGACATGAACAATCAGCTCATCTTTTTATAGAGTCTTCCTATGCTTATTTTGTGGTACACGGTGGTATAGTGGCTGTACCTGAGCGGTAAATGAAAGTGACATTAGTAAGGTCCATAGGGTTGAAATAGACTTGGTTGAAGTTGCAAAGATATTATATTAAGATTTAAAATTCATATTAAATGCATGCCCACAAACAGACACGCGTAAGTTCGCGCTTACAAATGCTGCATGTGTACTTACAAATTAAAATCCAAACCTCAAATGAACATACACCCTGCAACTTTTGCCGACCTTCCCTGAAACAGGGGTGACATTGGCAAAGTGAACCATTTTTTACAGTATGGGTGATCAGCCACATATCAACCTATAAGTCAAGCAAGTATGATTGAAAAAAACGGAGAGATGGGTGAGGAATGATTTTATTAGAGAAGAATATGCTAAAGCTAAAATGAAGATTAAGTCATGTCCATCTTAGTTTTAAGGATGTTTAGTAGAAGTTGTGCAGTTTGGAATGACTACATGTTTGTTGGTTGTGTGTGCAGGTGTCTGGAGGGGGAGGGGGTGTGCAGGCGCTTTGCGTGCGCGAGTGGGAGGCCGCCGTGCTGGGGGTCAGGGGCGTGCACACTGACCTCTCAGCTGTGCGCACAGCACCCAACAACCACACCACGCAACTCCTCATAGCTGACAAGGTTAGTACATGTGTGGCTGGTGGGGACAGGGAGTGGGA